>WSXT02007479.1:0-14798 GCA_011762715.2 Neuroterus valhalla | reverse complement strand
GGTTAAGTAATTTAATTGATTTATTTAATGCGGAATTGTCCATTTCGTCCTATCGCCCAAATAAATTTATATAAACTTTACTTCTTTATATTAAAATATAGTATTGAAATTTGAAATGGATATTGGAATAGAATTATGTTATAAAAACTTTTTTATTAATAATATTTTTATTGAATATTTATTATTATTAATTATTCATTCATTTTTGATCACTTATTATTGCGTGGTCCACTAGAACCACATCCAGACATTTACAATCCGTTGATGTTAAAAGCGGGATTCCAGAAAAATGACAGCACCTCGAAAGGATTTCGTTCGTGTTTTAGAAGAGTTCAAAAATTTAGAACTAACACAAAGGCATTCTTCGTGAGAGAATTTGTCTACACTGGATCTGCATACATTGCTTGCGCACTTCAACAATAAGGTTTCGCCTTTGCATTTGAATGCAGAATCGAATGCCTCAGAGGTGTAAACTCTTGTGTAGTGTGCGGCTGTGGCAGTTGTAAGGATGCGATGAGAAGAACAATTATATTAACCGAATATTTTGAGTACAGTCGTTTCATCTCTATTTAAAGATCTTTCTCTCCTTGAGTCTTCTGGACCCTAATTATGCTTTCGGCCGGAGCCGAGAATCCGATCACAAAAAGTTCGCTCCTGTTTCTCAAGGAGAACGATTATAGGCTTTATGTAATTATTAGGGACTTTTTTAAAGTGCATGTACTTTTCGTACATACAGAAGTCCCCTCGATAATTGAATCTATTCAGGGCAGGGTTACTGCCAAAAAGAAGAAAGCGACAGAGATGGCAATAAAGCACTTTCAGGGCCGCATTGTGTTTGTAGAGCTGTGTCGTTCAAGCGTCAATCGGCCGCTCAGACAGTATGTGACATTAGTGCTTAGAATGTTTATCACATGCACTGCACCTTTTACTGGGAATTCCTTGACGTGAGATTTTGCTGTACGCTGAGATCAAAATGACATCGTCCTGATAGGCACAAATAAAACCCTGTATACGTTATTTAGGTCTAGATGATTTTAAGGCAGCAAACGTTTTTAGATGAAAAGGATTGGTCTATATCATGTCTATGGAATTTTCTGTACATTCTCTTGTCTTCAAGCTATTAGAAGTTTTCTACCACCGCCCCCTTAACCTGCGCTTTCAGGAGTAAGAGAGCTAGATCAAATGATAAACTGTTCTTACTTCTGATTTTAAAATTCAAGCCAAGGGTCTCAACCGCTTGCTCCGCTGCTGTGTAGAAGAAGGTTATTTAATGATTTTTGATCATTGGGAGGAGAGGATCTCTTGTGTTTGCGATTATTAGAGCTGTACCTATGATGAAGAAGTCTGTTCTCGCCTTAATGTCGTGGGTTTTTTAGGTGCAAAACGGATGAGTTGAGAGGAAAACTCTTCTTTATATGCATAAACTTTCGAGTAGCGATGCTGAGGAACCAAAGTTCATAGGACGTCCATGAAAGTACCCCAAACAAAAAGTATCAGAACAGGACGGCAAGCATGTTAGTCGCAAATATCTCACTCAACGGTGACAGGTTGGACGACCAAATCCGTCGAAGCAGCTGTTTGTATCCGCTTGGGAGACCCTCTTTCACTGATGTTCTATCCCAAATGCGGCTCTCCGACGTTCCCAGGTATTTGTAGGTCTCTCCAGCGTTAAGGCGTCTGATAGCACTTCCGTCTACAAGCTCAGGGTCCTTATCTGCTGTTCGTCCACGTTGAAGATGAATCTTGGCACACATATTGACAGATTACTCTTGTCGTTTGAAGCGTCTTTGCAGACACTCCTGTCGATCAGCAGGTTTTCCCGTTCTCTCCAGAAAAGTTGTTGGCCTGTAGTTCTATGGGTGGGAGATGTCGGCTTTCTTCAGTAGAAGTACAGTTCGTCCTAACACCAGCCACTGCGGAAAAGGGATCTCTGACTTTGAATATTAGTTGAAGATGGAGGCCAGATGTTGGTGGGTAGAAGTGAACTTGTTCCACCAATAATTTTTATTGCAATCTAGACCAGCATGCGGAGAAATTGTTTGTCGCCCTTATTACTTTCTTTGCCTCCTCAGCAGTGATTGGTGGGCGTTTCCTCTCGGATATTAAGAGGTTTTTGCACAGCTCCTTGAAACGTATGATGTTCTCAGTGCCTGAGAACATGAATGCCTCTCAATGAATGTTTTACTTCATAAATCTCTCTCCAGAATGGCTCGACTTCTTCGGACTTTGATGGGTTTCTCCCTGGCACATCCCTTCCTCTTTCTAATTTTCCTTCTTCCGTCAGATAGTACTCGTATTTTGTCAACGATGTGCTGATTGATGGTCATAAGCATTGACATTTTCAATGTGTGATGATGCTTCCTTATTTCATGAGCGAGCTTTCGGACCCTTACCGAATTTTATGTAATTAATCACACACTGCATACGGGACGCGTTATGTCTTGCCCAGCCAATCTTCTTGAATAGTTGATTCAAGCGCTTTTTGATTTTTTTTATCAATCGTTGGTTTGGACCTTCGATTTGAATCAGCCAAAGCTCTCGCCGCATCATACACTGAACAAGTGATGGTCTAGAGGTCGGCATCTTCTGAGAGAGTTTCACGAAGGGCAGCATCCATCAAGCCAGATCATGGGGCTTGGGAGAAAACTGAATGTTAACATTTCTCCTTGTACTAAAATCGCCATCGTCTCTCAAGGAGAGCCTTGTTTTAGCAGTTGGTCTCAATGTCGCTTCCTGATATTCCTCTGCGGCTTGTTCTTGCAGCTTTAAAGGAAGCATCCCGCGTACATCTCTTGTCCGCGAGAGGTTCACGGCAGGGTTTCTTAACACTTGCTGTGTAAGGTGCGAGAACTCTGGGTGTTTCCGTCACCACAGAGTGTACAGGCGCACCATGTCACCTCTGCGATTAGGGACAGTACTGGCATCATAGCAACTAAGCAGGTCATTATCGAGTTGATCCGTCCATAGAGAACGTCGATTGTCTCGTCGGGTCGTCATCATGTTTCCATCTAATTCAACATCCTGAACTCTGGAACGATCGGCAAAACAGTTCGAACCATTGTCAGGTGCTCTGCGCGTTCGATCATTTTGAACCGCATTCATAATTGGATTTGAGTAGTGTTTTTCCATAATCATTCCCACAAGTACCTAGGGGAAGGATTGGCCATCTTCACAAAGCTCCGCATGCGATAGCATGTATAGTCCAGAAGGTCGCCCGTTATTCTGGAGACACCGTAAAGGACACCACATCCAGGTACCATTCAGCTTTCAGCACGGTTGTTTACACCTCAGCTTGGGCGTTTTTACTTCGGGACCATCCCTGGACAATTGTCCGCGACTGCTCACTAGTTTTCGTAACCGTATTCAGCAGAAAACCTCGGCACAGGAACCCTCTATCCGCAACCTGAGAACGCGTTCGGTGGTTTTGTCATAGGCCCATTAGTTCAATGACAAAGGAATCGAACCGCTTACAGAAACTTCGTCTATGTGTCCAATCCGTTGATAAATATACAGTATTTTGATTGAATGAAACTCAGGTAAGGGAAAGTCAAGTATACAATGACCAACCCTACCGATATATCAGGCGTCCATGATAGTTTGACCTTGGAAGGTGCGGCTGCACTTCCAAACCCAAATTTGCACATGAATAACATCACAACCAGACCAACAATTATTAGACAGGTCTCGTTTACGCCCCAAAATACGGGAACTATTCCTAACATAAAAAATAGGTCGATAGGTCTCGGTAGGAGCTTCCAAAAAATTTTACGAGAAACCCCAGAACTCGGAAACAGATCGGTCAACGAAACCAGACAGAACTCAACGATAAAAAATAAAAGCAGTCACAGTGGTTTAGACCCAACTGACAACACACTTGTTTGGGACGAACAAGATTTTAACTTCAATTTGAAAAATCAAGATAGAAAAAGACAGCCTACACAAATTAATAACGGAACTTTTGACCATGACTCCTTTCTGAAAAATGACACACAATTTATAATAGAATCCGACTAACTCTAAGAGATTATCGAATATAACGGATTTATGAATCAACAAAGGGAAAGATATACAATAGAAAAAGGCGTAAGGGTAAAGAATTTTGAAACAGCTCAGATTTGATTAGATTACTCATAATAATAAAATTGATCGCAGCTGCAAAAGGCCCAAAAACTCAAAATTACGAAATTCAGACGACAGTGAACTTATATAGGACAGAAATTTTCGAAAACAAAAAAGATTACTCAGACTCTCGTCAACAAATAACAGGTCAAACAGACGTTCTACAATCCGAACCAATAACACAGGAACCGATCTCAAGCCGAATAATAATTAAAACAACGAAACAATTCCAGCAACTTAATTTCCATTTTGAATGATTCAAACAACCTTACAAATAATGAGTAATTCGCATTTGAAATTCCTGAATGACAAAGATGACAGTCCCGCAAATTTGATCGAAGAATTGAAAAGATTTAAAAGGGGTTATAAAATAGATGACCAAGACATTTTAGAGAATCTGGATGCATTGCTTATTGAAGATGCAAAATATTTGTAATCAATGAATAAAAATTCCTGGAGAACACTTTCGGACTTTTTCGAAGATTTTAAAAACGCATACATAGACGAAAGATTTTCCGAAGAAATAAGGGAAAAAATCAAATTTTGTAACCAGATACGGTCTCCGTGCATTCACTCATACATGACAGAAATCAGGAAATTGTTCACAAAATTATATCCGAGAAAAAATCGTGAATGGAAATTTCGTAGAACCTATGAAAATCTCAGAATTAAATATAAAATGTACATTGAACGGAATGATTTTGACACATCCGAAGAATTGGAAGATTAAGGAAAAGAATGGGAAACTGAGATAGCTAAGTAAAAAATCCGAGGTCAAGTTTTACAAAATACAGAACGAAAAATCGAGGACAAAAATGAAGATAAGCGTAATAATACCGAGGATGACAGAAATAATTCAGAAAATAATAACGAAGATAAAAGGAAAAATGCAGACGGTCGAAATTTCAATGAAGGAGGCACAAAACCAAACATACCAGTGTCGAAAACAGTTTGAAAACCGATATCCGTTTCCTCCATTCGCATTTTCATTTCTACTTTCTCCGAACCATCAACGAAATCTCAGTCCATGATTCCCACCAGGTTTTCAGCCTACATTTCAGCCAAACTGTCAACCTAGCTTCCCGAACAATAAACAAAGATACCCGTTTAACCCTTATAACCAAATGGCACTAGGCTCGAACCAGGAACAAAATCAACTGATGATTGAATTCCCAGTAGAAAAAGCGGAAAACAGTTCGGGAAGTTACGATAACAAACAACAGCAGAACTGACAAAAACCAAATTATGAAAACAAAAACCAAAAATCGGGAAACTCTAAGTTACACCGACAAACCAATACAATTGATGGTTGCGAACGGGGAAATTGTCAATGTAATTGGACTGGTAGTTACCCCAATTACCATCAGCAAAAAAGGGAAAAATTTAGGATTAAGTTGGCCCCAAAATTAAAATCCAAAGGCATTTCAAGGACATACATGAATAAATCATCCTTACGGATGACCCTCGATTACGATTCAGAAACTTGGTGGTTACCAGGTACTCCCCCTACCCGCTACCCTATGAAAGCACACCAAAACTCTTTACCACACCCAATAACGGACCTTGAAGTTAAGGAAAAGAGGAATGTCACAACTATAAATAGTAAGGATAAGGTAGAAATTAAGACTAAGAAAGACAAAATTGACAGGAAACCAAAATTCGCAGGTAGCATAAATTTAGAAAGCCCAAGGCAATCTAATGAGAGCATTCCAAAGTTAGAAGATATAGGAATCCCCCTCAAACCCATTAATACTATCAAATCCTAAAAATCTAAAACCGCCCAAACCCACGGAAAAAATCCTACAGAAGATATCCCAAGCCGGATGAGCATTCACACCTATAATAGATTCGGACCCCTAGAGAGCATCACCACCCAAGACACCAGCGACAAGACAAGCATACTCATTTAAGACTAGAAAAGACTAGACTGGATTCATTTGAGGTAGGAAAAAAGTTAGGAACAGAAAGGTCGATATCAGCCCTTGGGAATGTCAAAGGGTCACTAATGCGATAAAAAATGAAGAAACTCAAAAAGAAATAGCCAGCATTGAAAATAAAATTCGAGGATTGATTTCAAGAATAAAGCTATTAGAATAAATGATATTTCAGATAAGTTAGGAAAATTGAGCGAACTTCCTCGGACTTTTTCGAAGGTATTGTTGAGCCTGACGAGAGCCAACAATCCCAACTAGAAATATTACTGAAAGATAAGAACATAAGGCAACTCACCTAACATCACACAGAATAGATGTCCGAGGACATGACCCCATAAAACCGCGATATCACCAAGTAAGCCCACATAATAATAATTTAATCATATAGCAGATACGGTAGATTAGAACAAGACATAACAGAACCATCTTGTTCCGATTGGTCAAACCCTATTGTTATGATAAAAACCAGTAAAAGATTATAGATTTTGCTTAGATTTTTCAAAAGGTCAACAATATTGCAAAAAAGGACCTCTACCCTATCCCGCTCATGACAGAGATTCTCGACATATTGAAATCGGACACCTGAAATCCATCTAGAATCAGCAGACTTACAAATACCAATGGGAGTAAACGAAGAAGGACTCCAAGTAGACGAGTACGAAATACAACCAATCCTCGATTTCTCTAAACCGAAAAATATTGAACAGTTACAAAGAGGGATAGGGTTGGCAAGTTGGTACAGAAAATTTGTTCCACACTTTGCTGAAATCATGGAACCGTTAAACAGATTGTTAAAGGAAGATGAAACCTGTAATTGGGAACGGCGACAAGTAATACGGGCTTAGGAGGCGTCCTTACTCAGACCATAGACGGGGTAAATTATGTTGTCGCTTACGTAAGCAGAGGCTTGAATGGTGCCGAATCTCGGTACTCGGCCTCAGAAAAACCTGTGTCTAGCCGTGGATTGGGCCATACGTAAATTTAGACCGTATTTAGAGGGTTATAATTTCAAAGTCACAACGGACCAATTAGCTTTAAAGTGTCTCAATAACCTGAAAAAACCCTACTGTCCAATTAGACAGATGTGCTTTAGAACTCCTCAAATATGACTAAGAAGTCATACATCAAAAGGGAAGTTCAGACCATGTTCCTGACGCTAACGAGATCAGGAGAACCGGCAAATAATGTTAGGTATGCGTTAGCTTCTAGTACGGAAAACCCGAAAGTAGACGTAGACGATAAAACAGATGACTGGAACTCAACAAAATTAAAACAAGTTAGGAAAAGACCGGAAGAAAACGAAAAATGGCGTTTGCGTTAAGTATTGCAGGAAAATCATGACGAAAACCAGGCAGGAAATTTAGGGTCAGAGAAAACTTACGCGAGAATTCCCGAACATTATTTCTGGCTAGGGGTATATTCGGGCGTTATAAATTATATAAAAAACTGTCAAACTTGTCCAAGAATAAAACCAACTAATAAAAGTAAGATAGGATTGATCGGGAAGCGAATTATCAAGTAACCATGGACCATGGTAGCAGCTGATATCATGGGACCATTACCGATTTCGAAAAAAAGGAAAAATCAATACATCCTTATTTTCTTGGATTATTTCACGAAATGGGTAGAAATAATAACAATTAGAAAAGCTAATGGGATTACAAAAGAATCAGGATTTCACAAACGTCTCATTTCGCGTTGGGAACACCTAGGATTCTCCATACCGTTGATGGCAAAAACTTCGTTAAATAAAACCTTTAAAGATTTAGCTGAGAAATTTGTTATTAGGCACACGAAAACGCCCAAATACTGCCCGAAGGCAAATCCAACAGAGCGGTATATCCGACCAATCGAACAAATAAGAAAAACTCCACTAACTCCGGAGGAATCTAGATCATGACATTGATATAGAATTCCACAACGTAGATTAATGGACTGACAGATTTAGGCATTTCCAAATCAATAAAGAAGAGATCCATAAAAGCTTAGATCTGGCAAACGACAGACAGGCAAGTAGCTGTAATTTAGAAAGAAGCCCAGTATAATATAAAAAAGGCGATAGGGTACTAAAAGTAGTAACCAAACTTTCAAATAAGACGGACAAAAAGGCAGGCAAACTATACGACACTCACGAAGGTCCTTTTATTATTAAGAAGAAATTTTCTCTCATTTAGTAGGGTCATTTTACATAAGTTGAGTCAAGAGTTTTGTTAGGAATCGTTTTTCAGTCTTTCTTTGTTGTTGGTGCTATTGATCCATTGCCATTATGCCACTTATTAAGCCTTATTTTTCCAATCCAAAATATTCCATATTCCATTCATCTATCCTTTTTCCTTTATGTTTTATAATTCATGAATCGTTGGAGAAATTTTCTTTTTAATACTATGAGACCTTCGTAATTGGCGTATAGTTTGCCTGACTTTTTGTCTGCTTTATTTGAAAGTTTGATTACTACTTTTAGTACCCTATCGCCTACTCTTCTTTAGTGATTTGAGAAATCCTAAATCTGTCCCTCCATTTATATACGTTTTGGAATTCTATATCAATATCATGATCTAGATTCCTTCGGGATTTGGGGAGTGGTTCCAATTCGCGACGCAGGTCCAAAAACGCTGGTGTGAATAATAATCTATATGTTCGTCCCAAGTCAAATGATCGTTATCTATATATGTTCTTATTATTTGTTTGGTTGTTCGGTTATACCGTTCTCTTGTATTTGTTTTTGGGTAGTATTTGGGCGTTTTCGGGTGCCTAATACCAAATTTTTCGGTTCAATCTTTTAAGGTTTTATTTACGAATTCGGTGCCATTATCGGTTTGAAGAATCCTAGCTGTTCCCCAACGCAAAGTGACACATTTGTGAAATCCTAACTCTATTGTTATCCCATTAGCTTTTTTAATTGAAACCATTTTTACCTATTTCGTGGAAAGATCCAAAAAGAACAAGGATGTATCGATTTTTTCCCTTTTTCGAAATCGGTAACGGATCCCTGCTACCATGGTCCATGGCACTTTGATAATTCGCTTCCCCATCAATTCTATCTTACTTTTATCAGTTGGTTTTACTCTTTGACAAGTCTGGCAGTTTTCTGCGTGATTCATCACGTCGGAATATACCTCTGGCCAGGAATAATGTTCGGGAATTCTCGCGTGAGTTTTCTCTGAGCCTCAATGTCCTGCCTGGATTTCGACATGATTTTCCCGCAATACTTGACGTCTCAATCTTTTGGGCACGACTGATTTCCAAAGGTTTGAGTCTGGAAATAGCTTAGATTTTAGTTGGTCTGTTCTGAAAAAATATAGTCCTATCTTGTCTCATTTTCGTTGAGTAGTCTGAATTTACGTGTGGCCCAAACCACGGCTAGACACTCTTTTTCTGAGGCCGAGTACCACTTAATAATGACCTGCTTAGTTGCTATGATCCCAGCATTGTCCCAAACTGCAGAGGTTACATGGTGCGCCTGCACACTCTCTGTTGCCAGAAACACCCAGAGCTCTTGCACCTTTTACAGCAAGTGTTAAGAAACCGTGCCGTGAACCTTTTGCGGACAAGAGATGTACGCGGGACGCTTCCTCACCAGCTGCAAAAACAAGCCGCAGAGGAAAATCAGAAAGCGACATTGAGACCAACTGCTGCAACAAGGCTACCCTTGAGAGACTATGGCGATTTTAGTACAAGGAGAAATGTTAACAGATTTCTCCCAAGCCCCATGATCTTGCTGAAATGGATGCTGCCTTTCGTGAGGATCCCTCAGAAGATGCAGACCTCTGGCCCATCACTTATCCAGTTTTTGATGCGGCGAGAGCTTCGGCTGAATCAAATCGAAGGTCCAAACCAACGATTGATTATAAATCCAAAATGCTCTTGCATCAACTAGACAAGATGATTGGCTGGGCAAGACAAAACGCGTCCCGTATGCAGTGTGTGATTGACTTCATAAAATTCGTTGAGCTTTTTACAGCAAAGGTCCGAGAGTTTGCTCATGAAATGAGGATCCATCATCACACATAAAAATGTCAAAGTTGCTGACCATCAAGCAGCACATTGTTGACAAAATACGAGTACTATCGGATGCAAGGAGGAGTATTAAAAAGAGGGAGGGATCGGTCAAAGAGAATCAAAAGTTTCTCGCTGACCCAACGCGCCTCTTTAGCGATCCTCCTGTTCTTTTAAAAAAGCCACCGGAGTCCGAAGAAGTCGAGACATTTTTTAGGAAGATTTATGAAGTAAACCACGCTTGAATAAAGGCACTGAGAACACATTACTTTTCAAGGAGCTGTGTCATAACCTCATAATATCCGAGAAGCTATGCCCACCTTTCACTGCTGAGGAGGTAAAGAAAGTATTGAGGGGCACGAAGAACTTCTCCGCTGCCTGTCAAGATTGTTGGCTGGTGTTAGGACGAACTGTACTCTTACCAAAGAAAGGCGACTTGTCCAATCCAAAGAACTACAGACCAATAACTTGTCTGAACACGGTGTATAAGATCTTTACATATATCCTGAATGACAGGATTGTTCGGATGATTGGAGCTGTATGGAGTGAGATTTACGAACAACGAGGATCGAAAAGAGGCGCAGTAGGATGTCAGGGAAACCTGCTGATCGACAGGAGTGTCTGCAAAGACGCTGCAAACCACAAACGTAATCTGCCGATGGCCTGCATTGATTACCAGAAAGCTTTTGATTCAACTTCCTATAGACTTATCATCTGTCTGTTCAAAAGCTTGAAGTCTCATCCAGATATAGAGGGATGCATTGAGAGATTAATGCCTCTTTGGAAGACCAGATTTACCATCACTTCTGGAAAACATCGTGTGACTACCAACAGCGTCACTTTCCAGAGAGGTGTCTTTCAGGGCGACGCAATGAGCCCTCTCCTCTTCTGCACCACACTATTGCCTCTATCCTTCGCACTCCGCGATTCTCGTGGGTACCTTTGTGGCGGAACTAATGTTCGTGATCATAATGTCACTCATATATTTTATATGGATGACTTGAAGATCTATCCTTCCGGAAAAGAACATCTTGAAGATGCTCTTAGTATCGTCGGGAGGTACAGACGAGAAAGCGGTAGGGACTTTGGATTGGATAAGTGGGCCAAGATTCATCTGAAACGTGGACGAATAGCAGGTATAGATTAGGACGCTGAGGTTGTTGACCAAAGTGCTATTAGACACCTTAGCGCTGGAGAGACCGACAAATACCTGGGTGTGCCTGTGAGCAGCATTCAGGATACAACATCAGTAAAGGAGGTTCTCCAAAGCAGATACAATATGAAGAAAAGCTTGCATATCAACTCGTCTGTTTCACGCTTATACATACGTAAAGGCCTTCGTACTGTTCATATCATCGAGAACGGTAGAGATCCTCTCGTGGCAATGGACAGAAATCACGAAATGAGTGGGGAAGGAGCGTTCCTCTACAAAGCCGCGGAGAAGGCAGCTGAAACCGTTGGCCTGGGACTCAAAATCAGGAATAAGCATAGTGTATTACTCCATTAAGTTTCCTCACTCCTCAAAGCACAGGTAAAGAAAGCGGAGGTGAAAAACTCCCTGAAACAATATGAATACAAGGTGATGCACGGAAACATTTACGAAATTGTAAAAGATCAATCCTGGTCACATGAGTCAACCTTTGCTTTTCTAAAATCACCTGGACTCAATTCGGAAACCGAGTTTCATTTTCGCGTGTCAGGACGGTGTGATTTCCGGCTTAGAATACCGTAGAAGCATATTGCGTCAAGAGGTTTCCAGCGATAGGTGCAGGGCGTGTCCTGAACTCCCTAAGCACCTATGACATATACTATTCAATTGCCCTATTCACGCAGGAACGACGTATTTCTACAGACACAACGCTGCCTTAAGAGTGCCTTACCACCATCTTTGTCACTCTTATAGCGTTGGCCGCGACCCTGCCCCGCTGAATGCTCCAAGCGAGAAAGAGTCAATTTTGAGAACTAGGAGTGCCGAATTCACTGCAACTACGATTTTTCGGCAATAGCCTCTATCCAACACACAAGGCCCGACATCGTGCTGCTTGACAAACATGACCGCATCATTTTTGTGGTCGAATGCTCGGCCCCGGCCGAATACAACATCAAAGACAAGGAAACCGAGAATAAGGAGAGGTGCAAAGATCTCATAGACCATCTACAGTGACATCATCAAGGATATTCGGTGAAATTAATTGTTCTCATCATCGGTGCTCTTGAAGATTCGACGTCTTCACTGATTAGTAACCTTAAAGCCTACCCCGTGTGCCAAAAATATGCCGTGGCACTTGCGGGATGGATGCAAAGAGCACTCATACTAGGGTCGCTCCGTGTTCTTAAGACATACGAGGATTTAACCGATCCTTCATGGTGATTTTGTCGTTCACGTGTCACTCATTTCGCGATCGTGACACGTTGCCATAGGTGTATTTAACCGCGGTTCGACTGTGAGCTGGTGCCATTCTTTGAATGACAGTTGCTCTCAGGTGGGCCCCGCGGTGGTTATTTAAACAAATTTTATATATGAGACAGGCTATAAAACACGCCGAAAGACTGGGAAAAGTCAGCTGAAGAGCTCGCGGGCCTACCGCGAGGATCTTTGGGAACAGAACCTTCTAGCTTGTCTCATAAATCTCTCCCTAAAATTAAGGTTTTAAAGCACTAGGAATTTATTCTTGGTCCTTTGGAATTTTCGATTTAGAAACAGATTCTCAGAGTCGAGACAGTTTCCTCAATTTTTCTGAATATTCAAAAAGAAATAAGCCGATATATATGAAAAGGTTAATTGAAAAGCTCTTTATAGAGAATGAGATTCTAGAATATTATTCCAGACTAGAAGAGCCAAGTTCAAGTTGGTAAACTAGTCCAAGAAGGAAAATATTACATAATGTCTATTGGTATTCAAAAAATCATTTCTTATAAGCAGGAGAGAACTAAAAATCCTCTGACTGATTGAAAAAGGAATGATTAGAAAATCAATAGTGGAAAGAGATATACATTTGAAAACGGGAGAATAAAGGCCACAAATCCATTAAGGGATCGCTTTTCGAATTTTAAAGAGTTCTTTCTCAATGTTGGACGAGCACCTGTAAGGGTCAAGCACGAACTCGCTCTTGGTTCGTGAGAGATCTGAGTGCCCGGTGTGGCCCTGACTCTCGCCCCGAACAATAGCGGTAACGCGCAGGCAGTCGTAGCCGTCGCCCAGTGTATAGACTGGGAGGCGCGAGGGCCATAAATTAGGCAATTAGCATCCTTCAAGTAGATAAAGCTTTATTTGTGTTGTAATAAAACGATTTAGGTCTTTCCTAACAATTTAGGTTTCCAGACTTGTAACGTGGAACTTTCCTTATAGTAAATATAAAAGAATTTAATTTTAAATGGACTCATAGAAATCTGAGATTATAAAAAAAAAGAAAAGTTAGATAAAAAGAAACATAGAGATAGAAATATTATTGAATAATTGAATTTCACTATATGCTTGTTCACAATTATTGATAAAGAACTGAATGTAAGAGAGAGATAAAAAGATTGCGAGGTAAATCTTATAGAAGATTACTATAAGGCGAATCATCATTTCTTTTTGACATTTTATAAAACGTACGTTTATTGAAAGCTTTCTTCACAGGAGATGAAAATTTTAGGAAAGTTTATAATCAATCAACGTCAAGCCGAAAAATTCACCCGACGGAATGGAAGAATTTGACGATTGGTTAGAGGAACAGGAGAAAGAAAGACTTCAAAAAGGTAAGTAAGAAAGCGGAAAGAAGAATAAGTGAGAAGTGATCTTTAATTTAAAATTATTCACAAAAAAAAAAACTGATGAATCAATTGTGATTCTGTTGGATAAAAACATTATAGTGAATTAAAAGAAAAACACTTATTATTAACAAATAAAAACTAGGTGCAAACTGCGTATTAATTGAATATTGGTGAAAAGATGTGATAATACATCAAAATGAGCAAGCCAAGTCCACGATCACGATAGTTACAAAAAAAGTCATCCAGCAATCTTCAAAATCCAGAAGATTTAGATGGAAACATTCAAGATATCGATCTCGAAAACATGGAAGGAGCAGCGAGTATACAACAACCCACAATGGAGTGTAATCAAGAGCAAACATGGCTCAACATGAAAAGGAGATTGGACGAATTAGAAAGAAGAACAGAAAGGGTAATGGCGGAAGAGAGGAGACTATGAGAACAGCATTCGGCTGAGAAAGACAGGACCCTGCAAATAAGATTAAACGCATTTGAGACTAGCATTTGGCAATCACTGGGAACGACAAATAACGTGACATAAAGGATAGAGGAACGGTAGCTAAGGACGCAAGGACAAATCGACAGGCTAGAGACCGCCCAGGAACGAGTATCAGCACGAATCACTGACAACTTGAGTGGCCAATTAGGAGATTCAGCTTAGGTAACCTAGCCTAATGTTAAATACGTATTACCCGAGTCCAATAAAGAGGGAAGTCCCATGAGATATTTGCGACAACTCAGACAATACTGGGAGGTGGTTCGCCCAAAAACATGTAATACAGAATATTTAATAGAGAAGTTCCTATCCGGCCCTTCCAACGATTGGTGGCTCGTAATTAAAGGAATTCAATGAAAAGTTTCCACAACTATACTAGAATGAACACACGCAACATGAAATTAAAAAAATCTGCCCGCAGCGCGGGCACATTCTCATAGCGCGCTGCGCGCGCGACTCGCTTCGCTCGCAAGTTTGAGCGCGCCTACGGCGCGCGT
>WSXT02007468.1:0-14800 GCA_011762715.2 Neuroterus valhalla | reverse complement strand
ATTTGCTAGCCAAACTATGCGAGATGTAAATATCAGTGGCGAGTATTGTGATGAGAATGTGTTCCTTAAGGCCAGTAAAGTCTTAAGTAAACTTAATATCAAAAAAATTTTACCAAAAATTAAAAAAAAATCTTCATGGAAGTGGAGGTTTTGAGCAGTTTTGCAATATTTGTGATTCTGTGTATGCATTACACTGTAAACTGAATTAAGCTCGTATGAAGCCGAGCGCGAAGCACCAGGGTAAAAAAAAATCCGAGTGCGTAGCGCGAGGTAAATACATCATCGAGCGCGAAGCGCGAGATCCGAATGACGCGCGCCGTCAAATGCTTCATCAAATTTCGTTACGTGTTAAATTCCTTATCTCTGGTTCTACTAATGTTATCGGTGCAATTTTTTTTTTATTTGAAAGGTAGTAATATCAGCTTACAGGCACGTGAATATTATACCTTCAACTTGAGTACCTTCAAAATTATTACAATTTATTTGTTTAAATAATATTATCATAATGTGAACCACAAAGGAATTGATTGAATTTTTTTTATTGTGTTTGTTATGGTTTAAGCTATTATGTAGGATTCTGAACCGGAAAACGAATATTTCATCAATTCTCCTAACAGATTAACTAATTTTATTCTTTTACAATCAAATTCTCGATTTTCAATACTTAGACATAAAAACCGATTGGTTTTGGAATCAAAGTTCACGAATCTTGAAAATCTCATAGAAAATGTTCCTCATATTATTATTGAACCAGAAAAAAATGTTTCTGAATACAGGATGTTGAAGTTAATTTCAATGAATTTTATTTCAGTCGCTTCCTTTTTATTTTCACTATCTCTTTTATATTCATGAAGTACATAAGATTAAAATTTAGTAAGAGTATAATATAATAAATTTTTGAAGAAGGAACACTTTTCAACTATAAACCACTTTACATATGTTGCGTCTTTTTCGAAAAAAATTCAAATATTTGTCCTGGAAACGACACAATCGTTTTTCCCGAAGATGTTTATTACGTTTTTTGTCTTCCTTGACATAAAATGACAGAAAAGCATGCCATAAACGCGAAAAAAAGGAAAAGTGGATGAGCAGCACTTTTGGATTGTACTTCAGGGCATGTAACAGGTTGTCACGTGACCGATTACATGGTTTACATTCGGTGGCTTTATAATTCTTAAAGTTTCAGATCGTATGTTGAAATTGTAGGGAATGGTTGGAAATATATAAGGCAAGGTCTGTCTGGCCTATTTGAAATGTCATTTTGTTTACATTGTTGAATTTAAATAATTCTAAATTATGAATGTAACGGAGGACAGGGGTTCAGAGCCCTAGCTAAAAAAGAATGAATGAAATTGCATTATTTGAACAAAATAAAAACTTCTGTGGTACAGGCAGACGTGCCTTTATGTGTTTCGAACCATTTACAATCATTTTGGTGCATTATATCACTTTTCCCTAATTATTAGGCCGCCGAATATAATAACATGTAATATTTGGTTATATGACAGACTGTCACATGCCCTTAATTGAGGCTAGCCATGTCATGTGTTCGAAATAAAATTTTTTGTAACAAACTGAAAATATTTTTCAATCAAGTTCTCAAAATTAAGGATCATCTTTTTACTAAAGAATCAAAATTCTCATTTGATTTTCTGTAAAAAACAGACATTTTCTAGCTACTTTTTTCATGATCAAGTAGAAGTTGATTCTTGAGGCCTCGGAACAATTCTGGAATTCCAAACGCTTCCTTTTTAATTCTTCTTTTATCTTCTAATCTAAAAAATTACTCTCACTTTATCTTTCTAGGGCTCGTTCTAGGAGCTGTAAATTGCAATTTCGTGGAATTAAGAGAAGATTGTGGTAATGGCGGAGCTCTTTCAAGGAACGACGTATGTACCGGAAGTGGAGGAAGCTTTACGGAAAGAGCAGGAACGCCGGGTAGTACAGGAAGGTGCTGCCTTGTGGAAGACCCGAAAGGAGGAGCTCCAATGTCAGAAACACCGAGAGCAGCATGAAGTATGTGTCGTAAGCGAAAGAGGGTGTGGTACGTCAAGTACCATTTAGGACATTTAGGTCTTTCGCTTCGGACGCGATTCCTTTCATGCTATTTCTGGTCGTCGCGTTGTGGTGGCCAGACGCTTGTTCTTATATTTTGAACCGATAAGGTGCAGTCCTCAGGGCATAAAAATAAGGCGAAAGAGTCTTCAGGTTGTGGCAGAGGGAAACAGGGCTTGCAAGAAATACTTCTCTCGGGACAGAGAAATAGAGAAAGGAAGATAATATAGAGCTCCAAATAATATAGATAGTTCCGATGGAATAAATAAAATAACTAGAAAACAAGAACTTACATACAGAAAGCAATCATGATTTTCGAATTTGATAAACGATAATAAGATTTCGAAGACTTATACAGGTTCTAGAAGTGCGATCTTTGTACAAAATTTATTCATGGATTTTCAAATACGATATGAAAACGCTGCGCGCTGGTATTTATATGAAACTTTCATAAATATTTTATTCAAAATTTCATGGGTTAACTATCAAGAAAATTTGCTGAGTAAACTTGGAAGAGAAACAGAGAAGCAAAACTTGTACGTAATAAGGAGCATTAACTCGAGTAGATTCTAGAAGTCTTACATTCAAAATGCAGCAATTCAAGAAATAAGCTCTCAGGCAACTTGGTACATAATCCTATCTAGACTTCAGGCTATCATCGCAAATTTCAAAGTCTAAGAGATTGTAAACGTGACTCGGAATATAATGCGATATTTGATACATTATAATTGTTAATTTTGTTAGGAGTTACCTAAAACCAAAAAGGAATGAATTCGGAATATTCTCTCATGCTTTACTTTCCCTTAACTATAGTGAATATTTTGTAAGAAAAATGTTCGAATTAGATTCTAAATTTTAAAGAAAATATTTACTGCTTGTTCTTTTCATACCATTTCGGAAATTTCTCACACAATTATCCATATTTTTTCAAGATACTTCAAACATGATAAGGAGTATACAAAAAGTAAAAATCATATGGTTGCAGGTAAAGGCAATGTTGGAAAATTATTCCCCTTGGGGAAAACCTGGTGGCGGTGCACCGTGTGAGTCCACTTTACGGAAGAAAAATGTTCCACTGGAGCCATCAAATAAGGAGGAAAATCCAGGAAAACAATGGGTAAATTTTTTATAATAATAAGATTAGTATTTGGGTAAATTGACTTATTTTCGAATTCGCAAATGTATCTTTTGTTCAATATTCTCAACGACAAAGTGGGAAACTAGTTTGGACAAAAATTCCTCATTAATTAGGTTTATTGTACTCCGTAGATAAGTCAGGTTTTAGAAGGCGCTTGAACCGAAGCAGTCAATGCTGTATGAAACATTTCTTGTTATCATGAAGAATAGACTTTTCTGAAATAATAAAGAGCAATTATTGAAAAGAGAACTTTTCGCGTATAAATTTAGATATAAATGCCCGGGAGCGTTCGAACGGCTACTTTTTTGGTTGCGAACCTGCTTAACTCCAGTGCGCTCTCATCGCCTCTTTCTGTCTAGTGTATATAATAATTTTTATTGATTTCAGATACATATAATAGAGTGGGACATATTGCTTTAGAAAAAATGCATTGTAAATCAATGCGATTCCTATGGTAATAGAATGGAATTACCTAGCTTGAACATTTCATCGAACCATCATGCTATTGCAGTTTATGTATAATCGGAGAGAACACTATACATGCTTGGCCAGATGTTATGAAATTTTATAAAATGATAAATAAGGATTTTCCGTTTAGGAAGCATAAATATAAACTACTGTTTAGATTGCAGAAAATAATCAAATAATTAAAACTTATGTAACTAAAACCTGGAACATAATTTACAATCCTGACATTATCTTAAAACTTTCCGAAAATTTTTCAAACGATCTATGCAATATTTTTTCTCTTCGAATTTGGCATAATTTATTGCATGGAGTTGCCTACATGTTTATTTTTTATTATTATACCACTAAGGTAAGTCCTTCCCGGAGTAAGCGTAACTCGTTTGGTTCCAGCTTTGTTGTATTTTTTGGAAACAAGGAATTAGTATAAAACGATTTGGAAATGGAACTGACTTGGAAAAGTTTAAGTAAGGGATGTGCAGGAGAAGGAAGCAAGGAAAGTTATTCGATCAGTCTTGAAATCCGTTGCGTGTTTTTTGTCAACAGAAAAAATCCTGATCTCATTTTTGATCCGAATGAAAATTGCAGTTTGAGATGCAGCATTTTTCGTAAAGAGAGGTTTGAATTCAGTTGTCGAGCAGAATGAACGCACACGAGGTGGATTCGGCAAAATTAGAGGTAAGACCTGATAAAAATAATGTACAGCAAAAGTAACTCCAGCCTGAGTCTGTTTTCAAACGACACACTCGTCCTGTGCAACGTCGGCGTCGCGTCGCTCCGAAACGGGTTGCTGACTGATCTCTCCAGCAAACGCCCCATGTGAAGACTTTGGCAAAGCCATTGAAATAATTTGCAAAGATATATCTTTACACGAGGCAATCAGTATCTAAAACCGTTCGTTTCAGGCTTTACTCTTTTTATTATATACAATCGCTCTCCAAACATCCTCATCCAGGCATATATCTTTCGCTACCTTTACACCCATGCATATTTGCATACAGGTTATGGTGTTTCTACAGCTCTTTTTATTTCTCCCCTTTAGGGTCTCATTCACAAATTTCATCCATTCCTTCTTTGGTCTTCTTCTCAGTACTCCTACCATTTACCCTGTTTAAATACACTTGCTTTGTTAATCGTTCTTCATGCATTCTCTCAACTCGAACGACCCATCTTAGAAAATTTCTTTCACTCTTATCAAATAGTGTTTCCTCTAAACCACATTCTTTGGAAACCCACTTATTACTCCCTTTGTCTGTTAGCGTTTTACCGCACATATTGCGCAGAAATTGCATGCCGATCGCGTTGACTTTGCTCTTGTACTTTTCTTGATACGTCCAGGTCTCGCTACCGACTCGCAGCTCGCAAGTAAAAAAAACTTGTGGGGTTAAAAATTTAAAACCAACTTATAAAAGCAACCTCTGGAATTCCCAAAATGAGAACAATTTTCATGAAATGTTTTATCCCAGTGAAAGTTTGACTGATTTCAGAATGTTGTTTTCCATCCAATCCCAATCGTATTTTGCGGGTTCTGTGAGCCGCATGAGCTTTCTTGGCCCTTCAAACATTTTTTTGGCTCATATTCTTCTCTCAGATCTCGTCTCGCTCCGATCGAGCTTTTTTACACCCCTAGTTCGTAGTAAAGTAACAGTGTTGCAAGAACTCACAGAGCAGCAAAAATGTAGACCTCCTAAAACCGAAAATCAAGATTTGGCGATGGTGTCTGTCTGTTGGTCTGTATGTCCGTCCATTCGTAAACATGATAACTCACGAAAAAAAGGACGGATCAAATCGGCCTTTAACACAGCTATTTTGGATGACAACTCAAAAAACGGGAGCATTTTCAAAAATTTTGTGGACTTTTTTTTCCAAGAATCAAAAGTTGTAGATACAATTTTTTGTAGCACCTAAAAAAATGAACAATTCATGCTTATTACATTTTTCGTTAAAAAAAAAATTGTCAGAGTTATGGTATTTTCAAAATTCGATAGCTTTCGAAAGAACGATCATATTCGATCGTGCTTTGGCACCCATTTCAAGTGACCGAAAAGACAATTCAAATTCGTAAACCAGCTATTTTTGATGAAAAATCAAAGAGGGGGAGCATTACGGTTTCTCGTAGTAAGTAAAAAGTGAACCAATTTATCCTCATGATTTTTTTTGATAGAAACAAAATTGTCAGAGTTGTGGCATTTTTTAGCCAAATCACGCAAGATTGAAAAGAAAGTCAGAGGAAAGAAAGATAATCTGTAAACTTGATATCTTTCGAAAGAATGATCATATTCGATCGTGCTTCGGTACCCATTTTGAGGGACCGAAAAGACAAGCCGAGTTCGTTAACCAGTTATTTTGGATGAAAAATCGGAGAGGGGGAGCATTTTGAACATTTTTTTTGAATTTTTTTTCCAAGATTCAAAAATTGTAAGGACGGTTCCTTGTAGTAGGTAAAAAGTGGAACAATTTATCTTCTAGATTTTTTTTTGATAAAAACAAAATTGTCAGCGTTGTGGGATTTTCAAAATTCGTAAATTTAAACGGAAATGAGAATTTTTAAACAAACAACGCAAGATATGGAAAAAAGTTTGATGAATAAAATGTTTCTTTTCAGGAGCTCTCTGGGTTGATCTTTGAAAGTTTTCGAGTTTTCTCAAAAAATCGAAAATTCAAATTTTAGTCGCACAAAAGATAATGGAGAATAGAAAGATTAAGTTTTTGGTCAAACTATGCAAGGTGCGGAAAAATATAAATGAACTTAACTTGTGCACCAAAAAAATATCTACAAATTTGGTAAAATTAAATTTTCGATAGGACAAGTAGTTTTTGCTTTAGTTATGAAAAACCATATAAAAAATGAGAAAAATGAACTGTATGTATTTTCAAAACCAGTGAGTTTCAAATTTTTAAGCGACCTCATACAACTCCAGGTTCTTCCGTGTTCTTCCATGTTCTTCCACGTTTTCCTCTACATCGGCGACAAATTTAAAACCATTTTTTTTCGAGATCTTATCATTCTGTGTAAAGTTCTTTGTAGCGTTTGGGAATTTAAATGGTAATTCCACGTTAAATAACGCACGATATGAAAAAAATAAAAGGAAGGAAAACGTTGCTTTTTGAGTGCCGTATAAGATTATCATAACGAAATTTCGAATTTCTTAGAAAAATGAAAAATTCAAATTTTTACTGTACAGCACAAATAGAAAATCAAAAAATTTATTGAATTCTCATCATTTATGATTGAGAAGGTATTAGCATCACCCGAAATTCCACATCTTTAATTTAAAATGAACGGATCAAATCGGTCTTTGATACACTTTTTTTCAGTATCATGAACAGTGCATTCGATTTCTCTTGTAAAAGTATCTTAGATAATAAACTTACGTCAAAAGTCAAGCGCGAAACGCAAGTGCCACGATGAGAATGTGTACCTTAAAGCCAACAGAACTCTGAGAAATGTAATAGTCATTTGTACCTAATTACGTTATAAATTTGAAATATGAGGTCGCCTTGATCAACTGAGATCTAAAAGAGTTCGATTTGTTTAATTCACTTTCAAACCTGCATAATTATAGAAATGAACAATAGAAAAAGCATTCCGAATGCGAGACACAAATACCCGGGGGTGAAGCGCGAGATCCGGTGAACGCGCGCCCTAGGCGCGCTAAAACTTGCGAGCTGCGCGCGATGAGAATGTGCCCGCAAAACGGGCAGATTTTTTTAGTTACGCACCATGTGAATATATATCTGAGAGAAACATAATTATTTGACTGAAGGATTAGTTGAAGATTGTCATGCGTTTTGACACAAAGGACACTCCTCTGAGGGGCTTACATATAGTTGGTGGCATATAGATATGCTTGAAGTTTCAAACGTTTACAAAATCTGCCTCCGCCTGATTGGTTTCCAAGGCTGCGAGATGATGCTTTGCGAAACAAAAATTGAGTTTTTTGATAATGGTTAGCTGGGGACAACTAGATTGATTCGCTTACGACGGGTATCTATCCAGGAGACTATTTTAGTAGATTGTGGTTCTGTTCAGGGTTAAATCAATGAGCCAAACACTAACTAGCATGCCTCGTGTATTTGAAAAAAATGATAATACTGTTGATCATGAACTTACCCATCCTCTGCATATGAATGACCTAAAGCTGTACGCTAGTTCAAAAAAAAAAAAACTTTAGCAAGTAATCCATGTCACAAGTGAGTTTTCAGAAGACATCCACATGAAAATGGGACTAGATCAATTATTGGGTCTTAACTTGGCTAACAAAATTAGCCAAACCTATAAAACTGAGATTCATGAGTAAGCGGGATAACACATGGGGTAACGACAATATGGAGGAATGTGAAACATACATATATTTATCCTATTGCAGTAGCGGAGCCAGAATTCAGTCAAGGGGGTTTTTGATCTGTAAGATGTATATATGGATAGATGCATATATAGATATATGAACTTCAATCCCCCCCCCTCTTTCCGTGGATACGTCGCTGTCCTATTGTGATGTCAGCAACAGGCAATGTGCATGCAAAATGTAATTGAACTGGCTACGGCTCAAAAAGCAATTTTATTGAAGACATGTCGCATTGTAGGGGATTTTCTTACCCTTCAGGAAGTTTGTGACTAAACCCTTGTGAAGTAACAAGTGGTGGCTTTAAAACAGCATCCAAAGGTGACTCGTGTTACCTTTAAGGGGAGGGGGTAAGGTTTTTTAGCGTGAGGAAAACACTGCTTTTGTGAATTTTTCTTCAAAGTACAGATTGATCAAATTTATTAAAATATTTTGTACAAGATTGAGTATAATTTCAGCAATATTTTGTAATTTTTCTATGTGGAACTATTGAAAAACAAGCCGGTGACAGAGCTTTCCCAAGAAAGTCTTAGAAAAAAAAAAAACAATTTTGCGGTGTTCACCATATCTCGGTCGGAAATTATTTGAATTCAGAAATCATTTAAATGCAGTCAAAGTATCATCGAATCCTGCCCCCGCCCCCTCCCAACATTCTATGATTACTTTTTCTCATTCCAAAATTTTTGGTGGCCATCCAAAGTGTAAACTGCTATTCTCCACGAAAAATTCCGCCATTCTGTGGGTAGGGAACCCCCTTAATGCTAAGAAAAAAATGTATCTAAACGTTGGATGGAGTTTCTTCATATTTAGAAAACGTGTACCAAGTTTGAAATCAATCGGTTAAATAGTTTTGAAATGGCAGTGAACACGGACTTTGAAAAAGTCGTTTTGAGAAAAAACTTTGCCGCTGCGCGAGGATAACACACGAACTTAAAAGTACACCATACACTTAATTTCATGCCTAGTTAAACTTCTTCGCAAGAAATTTCAGAAATCGTAGTAAATTCTTAACATTCTTTATTTATCAGCCACTGGACGCAGTCCTTGAATAATGATGAAACGCCGAGTTAAAAAACTTAGGGAAAACTTTGAAAAACACAAAAATATCGTCAATTGGGACGAAGAACCAGACACCTCGCGTTTTGCTTGATGAACCAAAAACGTTGCAATAAATATTTATTGCCCAAACTGAGGTTGGCACTGCTACATAAACTACAAAGCAGAATATAGATATTATCTACATTCTTTTTGTTAGTTTAGGCAGCAGTGCCAACCTAAGTTTTGATAAGAAAATATTGATTGTGACATCTCTGGTTCTTCAAGCCAAAATCAACGAGTCTGATTTTCCAAGAAAAAATTTACGTGTCTGGTTCTTCATCCCAATTGAAGATATAATAGTAACTAGTTAATATCTCTGGAAATTGAAGATTGTTCAATGTTCTCATGTTAATTTTAAACGTGAATTCTTTTCAAAGTTGAGAACATCAATTTTTATATTTCTAATTAAACCCGAAAACATTTACGAATATACTGCAAATTCCACTTTTTTCTTATTTCTCACTATAGAAATATAAGTCAACGACATCGATAAGGACCGATTTATTTGCAGAATTTCTATGTACTGTATGCTGGTATTTTCAAGGGAGAAGTTTTAATTTAACTGATGAAAATTAGTATTTGTATCAACTTATTATTGCCTCCCCATAAAAACACGTAAAGTATTATACTTTTATAGAATGTAAAATATAAAAATATCAAGGAATTTTATACTTTCATGCAATTTCCACTCTATTAATGCATGACTGCCTGCGTGAGAGGTTCACATTTCATTCCGGAAGCAGAGTTTTAAATGAGGTATGTATACAGACGGTAGTCAAGCAAATCGCGCAACAACTCTTGGAGATATAAGGTAATATTGATTCTGATGTGAAAAGGGAGGAGAGTATTTAGAAACACATTTTATAAGAGTTCTAAAGAGAAAATATCTTGAGATCTGGCACACGAGAAGTGACATCGTCATTTACTTTTGTAGAGTCTTTGGCATCAAGAGATTATTCGATGTGACGCATTTGACATCATTTCCTCCTTGCGGTTTTCTCCGAGATGATGTTGTAGTTCCCGAGTAATTTTTTCGCATCGATTTTCAATCAAATGTTTATATCGTTCGAAATTTCCTTGTGCAAGGTCTTAGGTGTGCACTCAGTAAATATTGAACGAAGGAACGAAGTATCAAAACCTTCATGTGAATTATATTTTTGCGAGAGTTATATTATTATAGTATAGCTTCAAAGTATCAAGCATCAACAAGAAATTTGAAATGAACATTGTGAGTTAGATATAAGGAAAATAAGTGTTATGAGCGAAAACATGTTTATCGGGAAAGTTAAAAGGGGAGTAAAGACGTTATAAGGCTATAGCGTGCCAGTTTCTTGCGTACATGGAGATAATAATTTCTCTGAAATAAATTAATTCTTTTCGGAATAATAACATGTATTTTAGGTTTAAACATTTTTATGAATCAGAACAGTATTCAAAATCAGTTGTTTTATTTTTACCAAAAAACGATGAACTATTTATTATACATTATTGCAGGTTGGAATATTTCTTTTATTTTTAATTTTGTAATAATTTTGGTATTTTCGTAATTACCTCTGTCTTTGATAGACTTAACGCTATACTCAATGCTAGATGCAGAGGTTTCCAGGGGTATAAATGAGGTCAGAACAATTATCGGCAGTATACGGGCTATTACTGAAAGCAAAAATCTTCCCGCTTCACGGGCACATTTCGATTGCATGCTTGGCGCTGAACTCGCTCCGCTCGCAAGTTTGGGCATTCCTAGGGCGCGCTTCTGCAAAATCTCGGGCATCACGCTCAATAATGCTTTGGACTCGCACTTCGCGCTAGCGTATTCAAATCCTGCAATCGCATTGCTCTCTTTCTCGTTTATTGTAGTAGTCATGCATATTCGCAAGTAAATACAGCAGAAACATCTCTTTGAGATCTAAGTTCAGATATGCATCTTCATATTTTGAATTTACTACGTAAATAAGTAAAGGTAAAGATACCGTGTCTCAGAGCTCTGTAGGCTTTAAGGCACACATACTCATCGTGATTTAGAGGACAATATGTAGGTTCTCCGAAAAGCTATAAACTCTCATCCACATATTTCTGCATACTTAGCATTGTTAGGTTCAAACGGAGCTTTTGTAGATTTTTAAAGAAAATTTATAGGTCTGCTAAAAGGCTAGAATTGTATATTCCTGACGTTTTTACGTATCCCCATTGTTAGGCGTCAGATTGGAAATTTTGATTTCGCCATAGTATTTTCGATGGGTACACTAGTGTCGATGGTCAATTGAGGCTACTTAACGAACTCATTCTCCCTCTTAGAACCCTTAATAAGTGCACCAAAACTCGAGCGGATCTGTTTTTTTTTTACAAATTATCGTGTTTACGGACAGACGGACATACAGAGTTAACAAACAGACATACACCATTGGTAAAATATGATTTTTAGCTTCAGAGGGTCTCAAAATGTGGAGATTTGTTGGGAATGCAATTACTGCGCAATATGCGCGATTAAACGCCAATGGACAAGGTGAGTAATGAGTGGCTTCTTAAAGAATGTGTTTTAGAAGAAATACTGTTTGACAAGAGTATAGAAATTTGCTGAGATGGTTGAATCACGTTGAGAGAATGGGTGCAGAACGATTAACAAAGCATGTGTTTCTAGGCACGGCGGATGGTAGCGTACCCAGAGGTAGGCCAAAGAAGGAATGGATAGAATGTGTGAATGAGATCCTAGAGAGAAGAAATATACAGAGCCTTAGAAAAGGAATACAAGAGCTTATACAAGAGCTTGTAGGAAAAGATGCATAAATTTAGGAGAAGCGAAAGATGTATGTGAGAATAAGGATGTTTGGAGAACAATTGTATATGAGAAAAAGAGTCAAGTTGAAAACAAACGATTTTGGACACTAATTGGGCCATGTAGAGATATTGCCCAGTAAATCACGTTAATGTTTTGAGAAACTCTTTATATAGGGTTTTTGCGAGAAAGATCAGTCAGCGACTCGTGTCGGAGCGATGTTGCACAGGACGAGTGTGTATTCTTTTTATCAGATCTCGACCCGTATCTCAAGCAAAAGTCTTAGACCTAATAAATTAAGAATAAAAATAAAAGCAGGATTTTCCCTGTTTGCGAAAAACACGCAATGAATTCTAAGACTGACCTAATACCCATCCCTTCTTCCTTCCCCTGCACATCCCTTACTCAAACTTTCCATGTCAATTCCATTTCCAAATCTATCCATGTCAGGTCCTTGTTTATCAGTAATACAACGAGGCTGGAACCCAAGGCTGTGTCAGTGATTAGTATATCCAGAAGATAAAAATCATACATAATCCTGACTATGTCATTCAATTTTGAAAAATCCTTTCTAGTCCTCATTTTGAATTTTGAGCAGATTCATACAATTCATTATTATGCATCTGCCTTAAATATAAGTGCAAACTGCATAGTGACACTGAGAAACCTTGGTAAGTATTTTTTGTTAAAAATCACCCTAGATTTTACTATCTGAACTTTGCAATGAGAGGCGAAAAGCATGTTTTAATCATATTTATCAATTTCAATAGTAACTCGTAGCGTCAGAATGATAAAATATGTTAGAATAAAAACTAAAACTATTGCTTTTATTGTAAAAACTTTTAAAGTATTTGTTAAACTCTGTAGTAAAACTGCGAGTCCGTACTACAGCCTTTTTCTAATTTTAATAGGAGAAAATAGTAAATTTGTTAGAATAATAACTGCAGAAGATAACAGTATTTACAAACTGTAGTAAAATGATGCGCAGGGATCTTGCGCACCGAAGTACAAACTGGTTAGCAAAATGTGCTACAGTCCGGATAGGAAAAAAAAATGAAACTCACATATGCTATTGAACTCGAAACCGAATATATACACTAAACAGTATTATACATTGACGATAATTTCATATTAATTCAAATTGGGAATTGATAACATTTGAAATTAAAAATTTGTGTATTCTGAAAACATATGGTATTATTAAATTATAAGCTGAAACGAAAAAATCGGGACAGTAGAAAACGAAGCTGGCAGGAATCGAACACGCGTCTTCGGGGCAGCAGTCGGGCAGTGTTCCATTTATCTACAGAAGATAATGAGAGATGGGAATAAAAACATCCATATGACCCTAATGCACACGTTTGAAAACAAAAACATATGAATCCGTTGATCGGGGATCGACACACGTCGGATATGCTCGGCTGTGCTCGGTCCCGAATTCGCTACCTTTCTCAGTAATTTTTCTTGTATAAACTTTTTCAGTGTACGATACCTTAGGAAGACCTATAGGAAGACCTACAGCTTGAGGTGGGTTCCGAACCTTAAAGAACAACAGCTTCAAGTACGTAGAGTAACTTCATTTTCTAGAGATACCGGCATCACGGTACCTCTCATCACGATACCGGCTCATGCCTTAGCTTCCACGGCGGGTCACACTGAATCCCATAGTGCCACTTCTCGATACAGAGGAAAATCAGAGTGTTATTATAAATATGCCATTCATATAGAGAAATGAGAATGTGCTTGAATATTTCTATATAGCATAGTTATTTACTATGCAGTAAGTGATAAAAAGTTACACCTTCGGATTCAATGTATGAGCATTATTCTCATGAATACATGCGAACATTTGTAACATTAGGATGGAAATACGGTTCGTGATTTCTTGAATACGTACTAGTGTTTGGAATTCAGAGGTAATGCAATAATAAGCAACTCAATGCAAGCATGAACATAATTCCATTGGAAGAGTGTAAGATATGATATAATCAGACTATTTTAGGTACCTATATGTATGTTTGATCAATACAACATTCTAGACCTAGTGGGTCCAACTGCTGTGCTTAGTCTGTGATGAGTTTTCAAAAACGATTTTTTTACTAGATATCTATCAACAGAAACCACCCTTCAAGCTTTTAGCCACTTTCACAAAAAATACGGAGTCCGATTTGTCCTGATAGGGTGCGGAATACAGGATTAGTCTCAAAATATGTTTTCTTCAACACATGCATGAAAACCACTGGTTCTCTAGCGTGTGAAGCGAGCCAGAAGTTGCTGTTTTCAGAGCAGGGAAAAAAACTGGGAAAAAACGCCTAGCAGGGAAAAAACTCCAGCTGGAGGGGAAAAAACTCGAAACCCCGTGTTTTCATGCATTTGTTGAAGAAAATATCGTCGTCGGTCTCGTGCGCCTTCGGCACACTCGACCTTCGACTCGTTCCGTGAACATCGCGCTCGACAAAAAACGCCTCTCTCTATCCCTAGGTGCATAATATACTATTCTTGATCCCTCAAACAACAACGAAGTATTCGAAAGAGGAAAACTTTTAATGCAAATAAACTAAACATTCTTTTAAATAAAAACGCAAAAAGTACTCTAATAGGATGTAGAAATAAGGACTATTTCTAAAATGGGTATTTTGTCTCCTCTAACAACATATCAAGGAATGAAAACAAATGTTAGTCTGTCTGTCTGTTGTCGTCGTCGTCGTTGTCGTCGTTGGTGTCTGTATACTCGATAACTTTCGAAAGACTACTCGGATTGGATTGCCCTCTGACACACATTTTGAAGGACCAAAAAGACTGGTCAAGTTCGTTAAGCAGCTATTTTGGATGAAAAATGAAAGAGGGAGAGCATTTTGAACATTTTTTTGGACTTTTTTTTGCAAGACTCAAAAATTGTAAGTACGGTTTCTTGTAGTAGGTGAA
>WSXT02007457.1:0-14800 GCA_011762715.2 Neuroterus valhalla | reverse complement strand
TATTTTTTTTCTGTGACAATTTATATTTTTCAGTTGATGTTTCATGTATTTTGTTGAATATTTTTCTGTTTGAGTAGTAATTCTCCTTCTTGTTTGAAAATGGTTTTTTCTCTGTGAAAAATCAACTTTGCTGCTGAGTATTCAATTCTTTCCCAGAAAATCCATCTTTTTCGCTTACAAATGCAACTGTTTTGCGGAAAAATAAATTTTCTGATCGAAGATCCAACTGTTTTGTCAGAAATTACACCGCTCTGTTGAATAATGTTTTTCTCTCGTTCAGAATAAATGCTTTCTACTCAATTTTTGACAATTCAATTTTCGGTTGGAAAGTCATCTCTTCTAGTCGAACACCTAACTCATTTTTTGAAAATTATTGTGGGTAAATAAATATGTCCTTTCAGTCAAAGTTGAACTTTTCAGTTCGGAAATCATTTGTTTTTTTGTGAAATATTTGAACATCATATTTTTGTTTAGGAATTTTTCTCTTCGTCGAGAATTAATCTTTTTTGGTTGAGTTCAAGTTTATTACATTCAGAAGTTGAATTGTTTTTGGTTGAAAGTTGAATTATGCCGGAAACAAAATTTTTATTTTGCCAAAGATTTATTACTTCAGATGATCATTTAAGCATTTGCAGATTGGAATGATAAGAAATAAACGGTCAAGTGGTTATGGATAATGAATAATAATAATAATGATAATAAATCTTAATTAGGTTGCCAACAAAAAGAAATGTACAAAAGGATATATTATGACCAATTACAACCTAAAGGGCGATGTACAGCGACAGATGCTTTAGAACCTAACCCTAGAGTTAACCTTAAATCTAGAGCATAGAAAATGCGGAAACAGATTACTAGATCAAACAGTTGACAGATGAAAACACCTAACTGGGCTCATTTCTGTCTAAGATTGTAGCTCTAAAAATATTCGAATCAAATGCTTCGGTCGCGGGATCGACGATTCGTGAAACTTTCCGTTTGGCTATTGTCGGCGCCAGGCCGAAGCCGAAGTAAGATTGTGTGCGTAAAGTGTACCTACTTAGATCCACACGACACATACTTGTACACTCTTTAAAGTCCACATTAATTTACCGACGTGGTTTTCGACATGCAGTGTTCTGCACCACCAAACGAGTGGTGGACCCAAAAATCCATCGATAATAATGATGTAGACCTATTCTCAACAAGTGGCCGCTGAGGGCGCTACCTTATTATTAGTTGACATTTCTAATGCATTGTTACTCTCTATTTCTCTCTGCTTCAATAAACCAATCGGATTTTAAATCGAGAACTTCATATACTTTCAAACAAAAGTTTTGAATGCTCAACATGTTATACGCGACTCGTAGAGAGCAAGATCCCATTTCTTTTATCAAATCGAAAAAAAATCCGCAGGCGACATTCATTAAATTATATCATAACTACTATAGTCATTAAAGCATGAACTAAATATCTAATTAGATACTAAGACTCTGATGCGAAACGCGTCGATCATCGGACAGAAAGGTAGCTTCCTTACCTGTATCATGAACACACCTGCAGGTAGTATGTTCATGGCGGAATAAAGAATATACACCTTCTGCGAGCCAGCGGAGCATTAGAACCGTGGTGTCGAGGAGAGTCGTGGAGCCACTCGGTTCTGACGCCCCGCTCGTTCCTCTTGAACCGCGAGGGTATATGAAGCGAGTTCCGTCTAAGATTGCTCAATCATGATATGTTATGATTCATGGTCTATCCTTTGACGTGCTTACATCGCATGTACAACCTACAACAAATATGATCCGCTGAGAAACCCACAGCATGCAAACACATCCAGTGCAAACATGGAGATCAACCAGGGGCGCACAGAAGCTGCAGGGGGCCCGGGGCAGAATATTGTAATATTGTGGGGCCATTATTTTCAAATCCTCATAATAATGGATTAATGGCTTCAGCGGGGTCCCCTCGGGTGCGGGGCCCAGGGCAAATCGACCCACTTGCCCCTCCCTCTGTGCGCCTCTGAGATCAACGACAATAACAGTGTCACATCTGAAAATGAATCTGAAGTCATTGAACTCAAGCGGAAAAACAGACCTCCACCGCTAATTGTCGTAAAATCAATGATCCAGGATTTACAGGGACTGATGAAAGCAATAAAAACGAGGATGGAAATACCACCGACCCTCAAAATAAGCAACGAGGTTTACATCTTTAAACCCCGTAATATGCAGGATCATGCTGCCTTGGTCCAATTTTTCACAAGCAACAACCTCAACTTCCATACGTATGCTACAAGAGGAGAAAAGACATTGAAGATGGTCATCAAAGGTTTGCCTGACCTTCCAGTTGAAGACATCGTCGACGATCTCCATGAACAAGGTTTTCCAAGTGGTAAATGCATCAAGATGAAACAGAAGGCCAATTCCAATCAGAATCATCCTTCCTTCATGATCTATCTGAACCCAGACACAGAGATTGGAAGCATCTACAAGATCAAATACATCCTCCACGTCAAAGTGAAAATTGAGCGATAGAGAAATCCCATAGGTGTCACCCAATGTTATAGGTGCCAGGGATTTGGTCATGGCACCTCACACTGTCGGGCTGAGAAAGTCAAGGAAAAGTCAAAATCCAGTCGCCCATATCGTCTCCAAACTTCAAGTCTTCAGAGTTTCCGGCAGTTAGGCCAGCCTTCGCTAAGGGAGGCAAATCTCTACAGGAAAAAGCAACGGAAAGGCATCAACTCTCCAAACCACCCGCAGCGATTCAACCACTGTCGAGCATTACCAGCTCAACTAGCCTCGTAAGTAGTATAAGTAGCGAAATTCAGACATTAAATGAACAAATTGATCCAGCCGAATTCTTACATTTGCTTCAAAGCTTCAATAAATCACTGTCAACATGTAAAAGTAAAATTGAAAAATTCACAATAATGACACAAATACTGCTCGAATATGACTCAGATGCGAAACTTCCGTGACACAATACTTATCGTCTACTGGAATGCTAACGGACTTACTCAAAACACATTTTAAGTTACGACATTTTTGCATACGCATGGCATTGATATTATGTTAATAAGCGAAAATAAATTCAAAAGTGAATCAAAATGCAAAAACTCTGGGTATAATGTAGTTAGACATGATAGAACTGATAACAGTGGGGGAGAAGGTGTAGCCGTACTAATTAAAAAGGACATCATCTTTTATAAAATTGACCCTAATACATACAATCAAGAAGCAGTGGAACTGTAGCTCAGATAATAAGAATGATAACGTTTCATTTAAATATATAAATGGCCACCCATATGATCTAGAATATCCTAGTGGTCACACTCTATTCCCTTGTAATTACTCAGCCTCTTCCAGTACCGAAGATATTGCTCTAACCAGAAATATCCGTAACCTTGTAAGCATTGAAACAGTAAATGAGCTTCACTCAGATCACAATCCTGTCATAATGGAATTAGAAAATAATACAACCAACATCCTAGTTACACGTAAATCATTCTTAAATTACAAAAAAGCCAATTGGAATGGTTTTAGAGAACACGTAAATGCTAACATTGAAATTGGTCATATTATCAGAACTGAATTTGAAATAAATAAAAGTTTCAACAATTTAACAACCATCATCAACGAAGCAATCTCAGACAACATTCCATTATCTCAGCCTCTTGAACACAAAGTCAATACATCTCCGCAAATTGAAGAATTGTTCCGGGACAAGAATAAAATTAGGAAAGCTTGGCAAAGGAGTAGAGACCCAATCCTAAAAAGTTATGCAAACAGACTTGCTGAAATAATTAGAAGGGAACAAACTATACATAGAAACAATAACTGGTCCATAAATTGAGAACATTAAAAGTTAAAGACAACTCACTTTGGAAGTTAACCAAAATAATGAAAGGAAATCGCTCTAACGTAATACCAATCTTGCATGGCTCACAGGGTCTAGTTTCTGAAGACGAAGATAAAGCAAATGTCCTGGCATCCCAGTATAAAAATGTACACGATATGACCAAAGACATAAGTAATGAATCTACTCAAAAAGTTTAAACCAGAGTTACAACGAAATTCCTAATTCTAATTTGAATTTAAATCATATAAAACTTGTAACTCCGAAAGAAGTCAAATTAGCAATAAGAAGTACCAGACCAAATAATGCTTCCGGCTGTGACAATATTTCTAAAAGGATTCTCAAAAACCTGCCCAAGAAGATTATTGTACAAATATATAAGGCGGGAAAAGAAAAAATCTTTCCCGAAGTTACCGTCCCATAAGTCTTCTTCTGACTATCAGTAAAATTTTCGAACAAATGATCTATAGAAGATTGTGGGACCATCAATGTACGCATAAGCAAATAATGACTGAACAATTTGGGTTTCGACAAAGCCATAGCACATTGCATCAACTAGTAAGACTTACTTATCATATAAGTACCAATTTTAATTTGAATAAATGCACCTCGCTTTTACTGCTTGATTTAGAGGAAGCATTCAACACAGTCTGGCACAAGGGCCTAATATTCAAAATGAAGGTAATGAAGGTAAAAATATTCCCTTTTATCTAATCAAAATAACAATTAGCTACCTGCACAATAGGAAATTTCAAGTACAGGTTAAGAACACACATTCTGACTGCCATCATGCCAAGGCTGGAGTACCGCAAGGTTCCATTATAGGGCCCAGATATTTTATATACTATGTAAATGATAAATCTTCGATAAATCTTGATAGAAACTATCAAGGCCTCTTTGCTGACGATCCTGCTATTTTTGCGACTTTTTTCCAAAGGGACATGTCTATAAAATATTTACAAAGACATGCTGTGATACTGGAAAAATACTTCAAAATGTGAGAGCTTGAGATTAATGATAGATGATACGAAAACAGTTAGGGGATTACATGAACAATTTTCTATCAGTTAATAAGGAACATCCCTTCAATCAAAAGCAAAACTGCACATTTTAAGATCAAACATAAACTCCCACACCATATAATACTCTAAGGTAGGATTTGAAATTATGAAGCATTGTCTTCATCTTTGTAAATATTGTACAGTATTTAGTCTAAGTTCTATTATTATTCACCAGGTTTCGTTGAAATTTTCTCCTGAATCTTTATCTTACTGAATAAGTGCAATACCACTTGACACATGCGAAATTTTATCACTACAGATTATAATTAAAGTAGACTTATTCCAAACAGGATAGAAATTGAGATTGCTCAATTCACTTTAGATAAAGTTCCTCTGCTGAAGTGATGAACCCTTCTCTCCTATTTTCCCTCTTCCTCCTTCAGACTACAGTAGCGTGCATGCATGCTACCGCAACAAGACATGAGTTTCCTCTCATTGTTACCAACACCCACTTTCCTCCCCCAACCCGATAGCGTGCATACATGCTGTCATAAAATAGTTCAATTTTCAACCAAACAGATATACTTTCATCTTGAATGATGATATTTCAAACCAGAAAATAAATTTTCAAGAAAATTGTTGAAATTTCACCTAAATAGTGGAAGATAGAGCATAGTATAAAAAGGGGGAGAAACACTATGAGATACAATGATCTGATTAGCTATTGATTCACGACTTAAGAAAGAAAAAGGTTTTACAAACTGCCTTGCTCTTTGGAAACCTTTCTGTATCATTAACTTAGAATTCAAATTTCACAATACTCCCCCTCAAAACGCGGGTGATCTGATTTTGTAAATACTCTTCCTGAACCCAACAATTCTGAACATTACTTATGCTTTGGCCTAGGCAAGCTATTTGTAAGCATATTGGCCAATGCAAATAGTCACTTCAGTCAGATCTTGAAATTCCATTTCCTTCAGAAAACTGCGTAGACAAACAGCTTCTCCGGCTGCTTCAGCCAGTGTCATGTATTCCGATTCTGTCGAAGATAAAGCCACCGTTTTTTCCTTTTCAACATCCCAAGATATTAGTTATAAGATCGTCTCCCATTCAAGCAACTAGCCCAATCAGCATCAACCTCACCTTCCAATAGATCAGTAATTGATTCGAAAACCAATCCTGCTTTCATGGTTCCCTTCAGGTAACGAAGAACACACTTGATCGTCCAGTTATTCTAACTATAACATCTGTGGAACCGGCTCAAACTGCTTGCCGCAGAAGAAATATCGATCCTATTTGTCGCAGCCAAGTACACCAAAGTGCCAGCCGATTCTCTGTATGGTAGCTTTCTCTCTTCTCTACGAAGTCCTCTTCCATCTTCGTTCACTTCACGTTAGTGTTAATCGGAGTTCATCCTCGATATCAAACTCCTCCGACAGAGCGTCATTTTGTTTTCTGGTTCAAACTCTTCGAGATAACTAGAATTTCATTAACGTAGAAGAGTATTAAAATTATATCTTCCCTTTTACCTAGAAAATGAACACAAGGATCAGCATTTGATGATTTTCCGACAACTTTCGCAGAACATCATCTAACTAATTATGTCAATTTCTTCCGGCTCGACGCAAGCAATATAGAGACTTCTTCGAATTACAAACCTTATTCCCAGTCGCGAGTTTTTTTAGCATATGTTTCGCATTCCTTCATAAATTTCTGTTCGTTACCTCCGATTCGATAACAACTTCCAATCATTCAGTCAACAATTCTGGAACTTCCATCTGCACTTACTTTTTTTCTATTAACGCTATAAGGATAAGTAGTAGTGACTCAAACTTTTCAAATCATCATTCTATACTGAGTTGCTACAACTTTAAGTAGACGTATTGATCTTTGTTGAGCTGCAAGTGCAAAAGTGTCATTGAAGTGGATCCCGGGACGTTGGGCGAATCCTGGAGCCATTGATCAATTTTTAAGTTGCTCCAAGGTCTCATCGGGTTTGGATTCGTTTCGAAGAACAAAACGACTTCCGATGATATCATCATTGTTCAGACGATCGACGAGTCCCCACGTGTCATTCTTGATGAGGGCTCTTATTTCCTCTGCAACAGCCCGGTACCATTCATCAGCGTCCGTACCAGAGACTGCTTGCTCCGAAGTTCATTCTGCTTGGTAAGCAGTTCCAAGTTCCATACACATAACCTCAGCATGTTGTTCCTTTGTGACTAGTCGCTTGGATGTATTTTCCTAAAGCTGACCTGGGAAATAGGTTCGAGATGATTTGGCAGCTAAAATAGCGTGCACCGTTCTAAAACTACAGGGTAACAATTTTCTGGAACCTATCCTAGAGTACCCAGAAAGAATGGGAGATCAAACAGAAGTCTGGAACCTGTGGCAGCGTGCCCAGATTAAAACTAAATTAAATGCAGAATCTGGAGCCTGATACAGCGTACCCAGAATATGATCCTTAAACAAAAGGATGTCTGGAGTCTGTTGCAGCGTACCCAGAATAAACACAGTAAATCCGAATGAATCAAAGAGAACAAAAATATCAAAAACAATAAAATCTTGAAGCCTGTACAGCATATCTAATGAAGGATATCTGGAACCTGTAGCAGCTTACACAAATCAGTAACTACGGACCTTCATCCTTCCAGAGCGTTGAGCCAGCTGGCTACTCGGATGGATAATCCAGCTGTGGACATCGGTTTCCCGTTGTTTCTCCGCGCCTAGTTTCGCAAACTTGCTCACCTTCTTATATCCTCTCCGTGTACAGTTGGTTGTGAGAAAGAGAATCCTGCGCTCCTGTTGCCACTTGCTCGGAACTACTTCTGCTGCCTCTTGCCTCCTGGTCGGCTACATTTCTGTTGGACTTTTCCCGTGTGATCGGTTAGCCTAATCTCCGGGGTTGATCGAAGATGAGACCGTTTCAACATCTTATTCGTGAAAGGCTGACGACACGGTCTCTTTACAATTGCTATGAATGGTGCGAAAGCTCTTGGTGTTTCTTGTACCATAGAGTGTGTCATATAACATAAAATTTTTCCTCCTGAATTTGAAAATTTGGATAATCGAAATCATGATGAATAGAATACAATAAATTGATTGAAGAAGAAGAAAAAATGTGCCTAAGCTTGGATTTGAATCAACCATGCTACTTCAGATGATAAACGCTATATGGTAAACGTGGCACTTATGTATAGTAAAGTTCCCGATTCAAATCTGGGTTGAGTCAGATTTTTGCTTGCTTTTCGAAACAATTATTCTCCACATTATTCGTTATTTTGATTGTTCAGAATTCCGAATTAATGAACCCCGGACGTTTATACAGGAATAATATCTTTCAACAATAATCATTAGTTCCAATAAATTACTCGATAGATTTGGTTCTTTAGAAATATTCTCTTTTGTCTCTTCTGCCTTTCTTATGTCTTCTACTTTCTTATATTTGAATATTGTGAAGAGTTGTTACATAATATTTCTATAGGTAAAATACAAAGTTTTACGTAAAATGAATCGTCTATTTTTTATACAATTATCGGGATTCCTAGTGGCATAGAAATCTTTAGAAACTTACGAATCTTTAGAAACTTACGAGTTGATTATCCTTCAACGAGCTGAGTGTTTCTAAGCGCGTTTCTCTTGTACATCTCAAGTGGCATGGTTTGCCTGTATTTCCGACGTATTTGCGTCTTATACAATTCGCAGTTATGTATTTCACATCAATGTGAAGAATAGTTTGGATTTTCTCTGATTTGCCATTATCACGTAACACATAATTCTAGTTGAAGGGACAAACCTGAATTTTTAATTTATTCCACATATTTTATGTAACCCTATGAGGGGAGGATTATTTTGGATAGGGTAGTCATGAGAATGAAAATTTACAAATCAATTTTCACATCATTTTTATACTAGCGTTCCAAGAGTCTGAAACTAGAAATCTTGGAATTTTTGGACAATGGCAAAAATATGGGAATGTTTGAAACATCAAATAATGGTGTATTTAAACAATCAAAACTGAAAGATTTCGGGTGCGTGCAAATACGGCTTCTTTAAAAGGTCAATCAAAGCATAAAGGTGCTTTCAGAATAGTGAAAAAATCAAATTCAGTATTTTTTGAAAATCTTATTTGAGTATTTGTAACATAACAAAACCAAAATCAGCTTAACCAAAAGGCTAATGTAGGCTGGAGCCTTGCGTGCCTTACCCCTGCTCAAATTTTTTTTCAAAAGAGACCACATCCTGGAATTTTTAACGGATTCGATCTTTTTTCTCTAGAAATATTCATAACAAATGTCAATTTTTCAATATTATAGTTAATCAAACTTCTGTGTCAATGAACAAAGTTAAGAACATTGTCATTTTCATAATTTCTCCTCTATTTTTTCGTAAACAATCAGCCTAAACTTGAGAGAATTTTAAAGGATTCATCATCAGAGTTGAAAATTAATTTATTTGATTGTAAATCGAAATATTTTTCAAGAAGTAGTTTTCTCCAGTTCAGAATTAGAATTTCAAGTTTTTCTATTCGAAAATTAATTTGTGACACACTTAATCTTTTTGTTTCGAATATAAATTCAATTCAAGGTTCAAAAATCTGATTTTTTATTAAAAATCCACTTATATGGTTGGGATGTTTTTTATTTGTTAGTTTTCTAGTTGAAAATATATTTGCTTAGCCCTAAATCGATTTATTTTGTTCAAAACTTACACATCATAGTTAGAAATTTTTCATTCTGGCTGGAAGCACATTTCCTTGTTCCAAAAAAACTGTTTTGTTGAAAATTCGTCTCTTTCAATAGGAAATTCATCTTCTTGCTTGAATATTCATCGTTGTGATTAGAATTTCTACTACTGGATTAAAAATTGAACTCTTCACTTAGAATTTTAATTTGTAAATTAAAAATTTACTATTTTGTTTAAAAATTTGAATATTTGTTCAAGATTGGTCTTTTTAATTTGTCCTTTTCTGAACTGTCGTTTTCCTATTTGGTTGAAAATTCGTCTTTGACACTAAAAGCTCAATTAGTAGGTAAAAAAACTCTGAATTCATCAATTCTAGTTGCAAACAAAACATTTTGATGAAAAATCCAATTTTTCGATCAAAAAACTCACTCATTTAGTTGAAATGTTCCATATCTTGTTGAAAATTGTTCTGTGAGTTGAACATGAATGCACTCAAATCTAAATTATCTTTTTTGTTTAAAGGTTTAACATTTTTGTCCAGAATTCTTTATTCTGGTTAGGAACATATTTCCTTGCTTGATTCGAACAACTTTGTTGGAAATTCATCTATCGGAGTAGGAAATTCTTCTTCTCTGTTGAAAATTCATCTTTCTGGTTGAAATTCCAGCTACTAGGTTGAAAGTTGAACTTTTGGCTTTGAATTGAAATTTCTAAATCAGAAATTTACTCATTCGAATGGAAATTTAAACATTCTGTTGAAAATTCGTCTTTTCGATACATCCTATTCTGAACTCCTTCATTCTAGTTGAAAATTCAACATTCTGGTTGAAAATCTAATTTTTTATTGACATCTAACGTATTTGATTGTCTTTCTATTGAAACTTAATTTGCTCAACCCCAAATTCATCTATTTTATTCGAAATTTAAACAATAAAGTTGGCGATTCTTCGTTCTGGCTGAAAAAGCATTCCCTTGTTTCAAAATAAACAATTTTATTAATAAATCGTCTCTACTGGGTTAAAAGTTAAACACATATGTTAAAAATTTAATTTTCAAATAAAAAACTTACTTGTTTGGTTGAAATATAAATATTTCGTTGATAATTCGTCTTTTCAAGTAAAAACTTAATAAGTACAATTCTGAATTCATCATCTTGAGTTGAAAATTTAACATTTCAATGCTTCATTCATAATGTGTCCCTTAAGGGTTTACATAACTTCCGTTCCTTCATATACAGAAATTTTTAAAAATGTTCTTTGTTTCTCTTAGCCTCTCTCACTTCCTAATATAGATAGATATATACATAAAATAATTATTATCGTAACGCAACGTGATGAGACGGGCGAGCGAGCGAGTGAACGTCGAGTGATCGAGTGTTCGAGCGTTTTTAGCGTACGAGCGAGAGAGGAAGAGCGCAGCCTCATCTCATCCTACTGAATTCTAATTATTCTCACTGTCCAATTTTATCTACCTTTCTTATGTTTGACTTCCATTTACCTCCGATTTCCTCATCCACCCCTCCCCCTGTCCTTCCTCCGTCAGAACCCTCCCTGCGTTCTCTTGACAGCTCTTTTTATCTTCCATTCCTCTCATACAGCCTTTCCATACGTGTTCCCATGTTTCTTCTTCCCATTGACATATTCTGCACTTTCTTTTCTCCTTTTCTTCCTAATACAATGCTTCTCTGACCTCGTTCCCCAATCTAAATCTTGCTATTCTTGTCCATCTCTTTTCTCCCCACCCCTTTTCCAAATACTTTGGTAGTCCTTCTTTTTTTTAATCTTATACCATTTATTGTATTTTTATTCTATTATCCTTCCCCATCTTTCTAATAATTGACTTTTCTCGTCTTTTTTTTTCTTACTCTGTTAAGTTGACTCCGATTTCGTCCCCTAAACGTCTATCTTGAAGGAACTCCCTTCTTTCTCCTGCCCATTCCGTTAATTCAATCACGCTCCCTCTTCTTTTTTCTACCTCCTTCAGTCATTTTTTCGCTAACTCCCCTTCCCTTTCCCCTCAGCTTTTCTTCAAATTTCCATGCTCTCTACCCTGCTCTGATGCTCCATTCATCCCTCTGCGTTCCTTCTCTTACCATGTATCCAGATTTCCTCCAATTCACTCCTAGAGTCCATCTCATATATCGTTCCTGTAACCTTTTCATCTCTTCCCTTTCCTTACCTTCCATCCCCATATTTGTGCTCCATATCTTGGAACTGGCCATACCAGGGTATATGTGCCCATATTTTTTTCTTCCTCCCCTGCTTCTAATCCTCATTATCTTCGTCTTTCATACATTCCATTTCAATTTCTTCTCATCCAAGTAATTTTCCAAACCTGTAATTAGACCCGCCATCCCCTCTTCATCTTATGCCATCATTACTATATCATCCGCATATGCCAGTGTATTAATCTTTACTTTTCCTATCTCAACACTTCCCCATCCTTTTCTGTTCATTGATCCTTTAAAGTCTGAGATCAAGATATTAAATTAATGAAAATGGGCTCAGAGGAGACGCTTGCATTATTTCTCTCATCAATCAAAAACTATCGCCTACTTGATCGGCTACTTGTACCCTGCTTTCTATCCCACGGAAGATTTCTGACACTCTTTTTATTAAAACCTCCCTTAAACCTTTTTTGACCATAACCTTTTTCTCTCTTCCCGGTCTAGAGGAGCGAACACCGCCTTTAGGTCTACGAACATAGCTATCATTCTTTTCTTCTTTTTTTATTCCTCCTATTTATTATATAATTTACAACGCATATGTTGTTCATCGCCCCCATTTCTTTTCTAAACCCCGTACGATTTGATGGCACTATCTCTTTTTCCTCAACTCCTTTCTTATTAACTTTAACAAATACCTTGTATTTATATTTAATATTTATATTTAGTACCTTGTACAAGGTTGGCATTAGCGTCACTCTCCTATAATCCTTAACCTCCTCTCTTTCGTCTTTTTTTTAAATGTTGGTACTTCTACGCCTTCTTTGCATATCTCTGGCCAACCCTCTCCTCTCCATGCCCTATTGCTCATTATCCATGCCCATTCCTTAGGTTCATTCCGCCCGGATTCCCATACTTCATTTGGAATTTGATCCAGATCCGGAGGTTTCCATTATTCCTGAAACATTAATTATTTCTTCTCTTGTTATGTCCTCTCCCTCGTCTCATTCCTTATTCTCTCTTCCACTCTTTCTTACTTTATTCTCTACCACTCCTAGCAGAACCATGAAATACTTTTTCCATTCTACCATCTCAATATCCTCGTTTAGCCTATTTCTTCTTTCTTTCTTTATCTACTACTTTCCAGACCCCTTCTCCTGTTCTAGCCTTCTCCGCCTCTTCTTCGAACCTCCTATTTTTCTCCTGTTTTTTTTTATCATATATCTCAGAATATTCCTTTTTTTTCTTCTATATTCATCTCCACTACTTGTTCCTTTTCTCCATCTTCTAAGTTCCTTTCACACTTCCTTCTTTTTCTCTTTACATTCCTTTTCCCATGCATCCCCCCCCCCCCCCATCACCTTCTTTCTTGCTTGTTTCCTCTATTACTCTTTTTATTTCTCCCATCTTTATTTTCATCTTTCCATTCACATTTTCTTCCCCAATTTTAAATCCTTCAGCTTTTCTCCTAATTGCTCTCCTCCTTCTATTGGCCAATCCTCTCTATTGCTACTTCATCCCCATTTATTCCTTTCAGCTTAAGTTTGACTACCTAGACCTGACCCCCTCCCCCTCCCTATGCTCTGTAGTAGCATTCCCACTTCCTTCCGTTGTTCCCTGCTCATCAACCTCAGCCCTCTTATCACTCTATTATTTCTCCTTCCCTCCTACTCTTTTATGTACATTCTTAACTCCGTTGCCCTCTTAATTACGTTGCTTCCAGCCCATCTATCTCTCTTTTACGCCCTCTCACTTTCTCTTTATTCATTTTCTCTGCCCTCTCCTACAAACTTTTCTGCCCCTCTTCCATCGTGCTCCTTTTTCTCATAGCTGACCTATCCTCTACTTCCTAACGTCTTTTTTCGTTTCTTGCTTTTCCCCTTTATCTCTTATTCGTCTTTTTCATCTTATCTTATTTTCCCGTCCTCACCGACACCACTACTCTCTCTCTTGTTCTTCTGATTTCTTATTAATACCTTGCAAGTTTTAAGCATAAAGCGGTTTACCATTCTGAGGTTATATGGCCTGCATTATTCCCAATCCCAGTCACAGGAGTGCCTTTTTGCCCCCACGATATTTTGGACAAGAGGAAGATGTGTGGCCTACATTATTTCTATGTTATTCTATATCCTATATTATATATGTATATTCTATAATATTATTATATTGTTTCTTTTACTTGACAACCCATTTTGAGGTTATGAGATCTTTATAATTTCCATGGCCAGTTTTTTTCCCATTTGCTTTGAAGGCAGAATTCGATTCTCCTGTTGGTAAGGAATGCCGCACTTTTTCTACTGGTCTGGAATATACTCATTTGCATGGGTTCATGTCAATCAAAAAAGAAATTGAAGATATTTATTATTGTTTGTTGTTTCAATTGAAGATTCCCATTCATTTATCTTGCATCTTGTTTCTAGCCTTAAACCTTTAGGCTTGAGTCCCTGCTCTAGCCTTATGGGACGCTTTGGGGGCTGTGAAGTGTCTCATTAGAGGTTCATGAAGCCTCGTAGGAGAATCTATTTTATTTTGAGAGGCATTGAAGGAACCTTCATTCTGTTGGAGGCTTTGGAATTTCCGCAATGTCTCTTAAGAGGCTCTGAAGACTTCCGCAAGAGAGTATGGAGCCCTCATGAGAAGCTGTGAAGGCTCTGGCGGGAGGCTCGGGAGACTCTCTTGGTAGGCTCTTGAGGTATGTTAAAGGCTACGGAAAGTATTCCGAAAGCCAAAAATCCCGTGAGAGGCTATACAGGCTCCCTCAAGAGGCTCTGTTGGCCCGCGTATGGGCTTTGGAGTCAAAGCAGGCTCTAGAGGGACTCGGAAGAGATTTTGGAGGTTCTTGTAAGAGGCACTAGAGACGTTGTTGGGAGGCTCTGAAGGCCTCCATGGAAGGCTTGAGATGTAAAAAATTCTGGAATGGCTCCTATAAGGTTCCGAAAATCCTTGTAGAAGCCTCTGATGCCCTTGTGAGAGCTTCAAGCGGAGCTCTTGGAAGGCCTCCGGAGGCCCTTGTGGAAGGCTCTAGAGGCTATCGCCAATGGCCCCGGAAGCTCTAGCAGGAGAACCTAGGCACCTTTGTGGAAGGCTCTAAAGTTCCCGATATAAGGATTCG
>WSXT02007446.1:0-12750 GCA_011762715.2 Neuroterus valhalla | reverse complement strand
AGGGGGGGGGGGGGTGGGGGAGGGGGGGACGAGGGGGGGGGGGGGGGGGGGGGGGGGGGGGGGGGGGGGGGGGGGGGGGGGCACCTTCTGTTACGTTTGAAATTGTATCGTCATTGATGAAGTTTCACTTAACCTGCTGTTCTTTATAACTATTAAATAGTGATAAAATACTAATTAATTTCTATTGGAATATGTATATTAAATATATTATTGAAACAAATAATGCTTAAACGACGAATTTAAAAGATAAGTGTATGTGTATAAGTGTACATGTATTCATTTCAATAAACCGTTTCCTTCATTCGAACAAATATTTGTTCGAGTTCCTCAATTGCAGATTCTTCATTCAATATTTCAACCGAAAAATGTAAATTTTTTTACAAAAATGGGAACAGTTAAGCTTACTATTGAAAAAATCAATTCAAGATAACAAAAAAAAGAACATATTTCCAACAAAATAGGTCATTTTTCTAACAATGTGATGGATTTTTCGATAACATTATGAATCTTCAACCAGAAAAGTTAAACTTCAAAACAAGATGGATTTTCAACTAAAAAGATGAATATTTACCTAGAGCACTTCAATTTCCAACCATGAAGGTCAAAATATTCAAACAAGAAGATTATTTCCAAATAGAAAGAATAATTTTCTGAAAAGAATCAAATGTTTCGACAAGTTAGTCGAATTTCAAAGTCAAAAAATAATTATTTTCAACCAAAAATGGAACGGTACATTTTTAGTTTAAAAAATCAATTTGAAACCAAGCATAAGTGTTTCATACTAAAAAAAAGAATCTTTAACGGAAGGAGTTCAGTTTTCAAACAGATAAATTAACTTTAACTGGAAAAGATGAATTGACAACAAAAATTTTGATTACTCAAATCTTAAATTGAGCAAAAATGGATGTTTACCTAACCAAATAGATTTTCAACTGAAACTATGGAATTTTAAATTGGAATGAGGTAAATTTTCAGTTAAAAAAATTACTCATTACAAAAAAAACTAACTTTAAAAAAAAACTTTCTTTCAACAAACAAAAAAAGAACTAAATGTCGAACAAATTATTACATTTATACACAAAATGATGCAAAATCGAATGAATTCGTAAATTATCAACTGAAGCAGTCGTATTTCAACCAGCAAGCCGAAGTTTCAACTAAAATCGATAACTTTTAACTATAATAATTCAATTTCTGATAAAAAAAAAAATTTCAAGCAAAAATACAATTTTTCAACAGAATGGTTGAAATCCGAACCATAAAAAGAAAAATTTTCAAACAAAAATGGAATAAAGACATTTTTTTCTTGAAAAATTAATTTTAAACCCAACATAAGAGTTTACAACTAGATGAATATTCGACTAAAATAAAAAATGTTTGAATTTATAACTTGAAATGTTGACTGTTAAGAAGAATTTTTGAAGAAGAATATTTACTTCCAAAGGAAAAGATAACTTTCTACAAAAAAAAAATCGATTTTTTAACGAAATGTGGGGAGTTTCAACAAAGTAATTGAGTTTTCAATTCAAAAAGACAAATTTTCACCGGAATTTCAAATTTTGAACTAGAAAAGATCCATTTTCCAGTAAAAATGAAACAGTTAAATTTTCAGTTGAAGTACTTGCTTCTCAATCAAACTGATGAATTTTTAAGTATAATGATGAATCTTCGAATGAAAAGATGAATTTTAAGCAGAAAGATGAATTTTTGATCATAAAGATTAATAATTTTTTACAAAAAAGGCGAATTTTCCACGAATTACATTCTCAAAAAATAGTTTAATTTTTAAATTCAAAAGTCAACGTTCAACTAAATACTTGATTTTTCGCCAAAAAAAGATGAATTGATTTTTGAAAAGTAGTTACAATTTCAACTAGAGGTAAATTTTGGATCGGAATAATGTAATTTTACCAAGAATTTTTTTTTTGGGGGGAAAAATACCATAAAACATTTTTCTACGGAGATCGCTAGAAGAGTATTAAAAAGCTTAACCTGAAAAATGCGGGATCGTTCAGGGGCGGGTTCTTGAGAGAATTCAAAAAGTTTTTGGAATTGATGTATCTCGGGAACGGTAGGTTTTCGGGAAAATTTGTAAGGACAAAAATGTTGGGGGCAATGTTCTCTACAACTTTTCTCATTGGGCCGACATGCTGCGATGGAAATTGCAATCAATAGATGGCGCTAAAGTACCAAAAAAAGCGTTTTCTCGCTTTTTGGCAAAGAAAAGAATTTTTTATCGCAAAACTGTCTATGAAAAAGTTGTTTGTCTCAAAACAACCTACAAAATTTATGCAAAAACTTTTCTTGTTCGACTTACCATTCACGAGTTATAGCGTGACAAACCTGTCATCGTAGATTTCCCATTGTTTCCGACGAGGGCGACGTTAGTGCGGGTACATAATAAATCAAAACTTCAGACTAAATAAATCATTTTATGTAAGAAGGACTTTCAAATTATTCCTAATGATGATAAATTGTTATTATGAAATAATATCTATTATTATTGTTTTTTTCCAAAACTATGCTGACTTTAGTATTGAACGTGATTTAAGAAAGTTTTTAAAAATTTATATCAAACGAGCTGTACAAAAATGTGATATTAATTGTTGTTGAGCGTGCAACATGGGAAATATGCTTCTTTTGGTACTTAAGCGACATCTAGTAAATGCACTTTTCATGGCAGCATGTCGACCCAATGAGTAAAGTTGTAGAAACATTACCCCCAACATTTTGTTTCCTTACGATTTTCCCAAAAAACCTACCATTTCCGAGATATGTCAAATTCAAAAACTTTTTGAGTTTTCTCAAAAACCCGCCCCTGAACGATCCCGCATTTGTCAGGTTAAGCTTTTTGAATGCTCTTCTAGCGATTTCCGCAAAAGAAAGTATTATGGTTTTTTTTTTTCCAAGAACGGCCTTGTTTTCTGACAGGTTGACTGTACTACTACTCAAAGTGAAGTTATACTTCTTCACTGAAACTCCTTGCCCTAAAATAAAAACTATAATTATTTTCTGAAATTCCCTGCCCCAAGTTATATGAATGAGAAAAAGCAAATAAAACGTGATAAATACAATTTCTCGAAAAAATTCAGATAATATTTCTTTCTGTAGGTTTAAGCTACCATCAATTCGATTATCAAATTTAATTCAGCTAAAAAAATCTCACAAAGTAACAAATTTGCGAAACATTTTTTTTATAATGGAAAAAAATAGAAATTCTTCCTATCATGACGTAAAGATGTATTTAAATATTTTGAGAACCAGAGTAAAGGAACGTTACATTCTTTAAATCAAATGATAAAATCTCTTTTTGATCCATGAAAAGAAAGCGGTCATTTATCGTATTTCTTCGGTAGAATTTTTAATAGTCGAAGTTGAGTCAAGTAAATTCCCAGTTTTTAATTGAATTCCCGGTCATTTACCGGTTAAGTCGCCACCTTGATAATTATTCATCTTAAAACAAAATTTCATGTACTAAAAGGAAATGAATTACTTGATCCACTCAGGGATCGATGCATTTATCAAGGAAATATTTCTCTCTGTTGAAGAGAATATCACTCAAGAAGAGATTCCTTTCAATTTAGACATTACTCATTTATACCTCTAAACAATATTTGACACAAAGAAAAAATCTAAAGAAATCCATTTCTTCAAATCAAGTAATTTTTTTTTCAGTGTAGCCTCTAAAATTTTCAACATTCAAAGTAATTTTTTTTTTCAGGTGTGCATATTGAAAGGTTCAATATCCTAATTGAGGGCTACCGGTTTTTCCAAAGTTGAATAATAATCGAAACCATTTGGATACTTTTTAATTATAATATTTAGAATTCCCCAAATGACTTATTCGTATTAAGAGAGAGTGAATCTCGGGGGAAAAATCGTCTTTCATGCCTCGTCACCAAATCGTCTTTCCTCTCCTGAACAATCTCAAGTATTTGCGTGCAAAAAGTCTCCAAGAACAATTCACTCGTACATGTATAGATACATGTATGCAGGTCGAGATGCAGGTACTACTTAAGTTCCGCAAATGTGCGGGTCTCTTACATACCAACACGTGCACATACACAGAGATAGTTGAAAGTGTAATCAGCCAAGTTTTAAATATGTGTTGGTTCACATGTATAAAGTGACTGTTGCCAGCATGTCTGCCGCTGCAAACGAGGTATAAGTATAAGCAAACCAACCAACCACCAATGCTCTGGAGGCCAACCGAGCACGACTCAAGTCGAGCCGAGGAACATTTTACGCTTTACGGTACTGAGCTTACTTGCTCTTTTAGAGAGATAGTACTGACTTACTGCGAGTAGCCGATACAAGTTGTAGTGTTGATGTTGATTACCAAGGCGAGTCAAACCCGAGCAAATACCGATCTGGTTGAACCATACAGCAGATAAGAATTCTGGCGTGACATTCAAGAAAACGCACCTCGCATCATAGACCAGACCACAGCAACAATTATTATTATTATTATTATTATTATTATTATTATACCATTAAGTCAAATCCCTTCCGGGGTAAGCTAAACTCGTTTACGTTTCATCATTGTAAACGAATTATTATTGGTTATTTTTACACTGAGTGGGTCACCAGTCCACTGCAGGAATCTGATAGAAATTCTTAAAAACTGCTGAAATAAGAGCTAATCGAATTTTGTACAAAACAATTTAGCGTCATTGAAGATTTGCCGAGCAGAGATAATTCTACACTGAAATTATCAATTCTACACAAGAAAATATTGGGCGATCATACTTCGTAAAAAATTTGGAAAAATAAAGCGTATTAGGGGAACATGAGTTTGCAAGTTAACTTTCAAGGTCAACCGCGAAGAATACGAATTTTAATAAATAGAATTTCAGGGATAAAATAAGTCACTCATCCTTCGTATAATCTTGTAGCTCCGCCACTTTTATGGGGGGAAAAAAACTGTTGGAAATTTCAGCGTAAATGCCCAAATACGAACGAGCTGAATTTTGTAAACAATACTTAGCTCTATTAAAGAAAAATCTAAATTTACAGGAAAAACTTTTAACTGCCATTAAAAGTTTAATACTTTTTCTGCTTTAATTTATCAACAATTCATGTATTTTATTGAAAGTTCTTGATTCTTGGAATAAAATAGAATTTCTGGTTGAAAATTTAGGTTCCAGGTGAGAAGTTCATATATTTTATTATAAATTTCATTATTTTGGTAAAAATTCAACTTTTTTGTGGAAAATTTGTCTTTTTATTATTATTTTATCAAAAATCTTCTGATTTAATTACAAACTATGTATTGCATTGAACTCCGAAAATTTAACTAATTCTTTAAAAATTCTGATTTTTTGATAAAAAAAAAAGTTTTCTTCGTTGAAAATTTATCTCTTTTATTAGAAAATTGTACTTTTTTTTTTCGTCATCTTTTGGCAGAACACAACGGTTTAATATTAAAAGTTGAAAACATTTTCCGCCTAAATTTTTCAACTATAAAATTGCGCTTCCAAAATTTGACTACTTTTTCGAGATTCCTATATTTTATTGAAAATTATATATATTTTTTTTAGGAGAATACATTTTCTTAGTTGAAAATTGATCTCTTTCAGGTAGAAATTCAACTATTTTTTCCCAAAATTCTTTATCTTTTGACTCGATTCCCTGCCGTGATCAGTGAAAAAATTTTGACTTTTGCAATTAAAAGTATTTTTGAGAAATTTCTTTAACTTTAGGGGTAGATTAGGGGAGGGTGTAATATGCACTAGAGAGATGAGACTTTTTTAACATACTTTTGGCCCGATTCTCTGCCCTGCTCAATCAAAATATTTTGACTCTTTAGAAGAAAAAAATTTTGCCTTCTTCGTTTTTTTAGAACTTTAGGGGTGGATTAGGGGAGGGTTCCACACTCACTAGGGGGATGAAATTTTTTTACATACTTTTGGCCCGATTCCCTGCCATGATCAGTGAAAAAATTTTGACTTTTGCAATTAGAAGTATTTTTGAGAAATTTCTTTAACCCTAGGGGTGGATTTGGGGAGGGTTCCACATGCACTAGAGGAATGAAACTTTTTAAACATACTTTCAGCCCAATTTGCTGCCATAATCAGTGAAAACATTTCAACCTTTCAAATTAAAAGTATTCTTAAGAAATTTATTTAACTTTAGGGGTGGATTTGGGGAGGGTTCCACACGCACTAGAGGGTTGAAACTTTTTGAGCATACTTTTGGCCCGATTCCCTGCCGTGATCAGTGAAAAAATTTTGACTTTTGCAATCAGAAGTATTTTTAAGAAATTTATTCAACTTTAGGGGTGGATTTGGGGAGGGTTCCACACGCACTAGAGGGATGAAACTTTTTTAACATACTTTTGGCCCAATTTGCTGTCATCATCAGTGAAAACATTTTGACTTTTTTTTAACAAATTTCGTTAACTTTAGGGGTGGATTTGGGGAGGGTTCCACATGCACTAGAGGGATGAAACTTTTTAAACATACTTTTGGCCCAATTCGCTGCCATAGTCAGTGAAAACATTTTGACTTTTGAAATTAGAAGTATTTTTGAGAAATTTATTCAACTTTAGGGGTGGATTCGGGGAGGGTTCCACACGCACTAGAGGGTTGAAACTTTTTGAGCATACTTTTGGCCCAGTTTGCTGTCATAATCAGTAAAAAGATTTTGACTTTTGGAATTAGAAGTATTTTTAAGATATTTCGTTAACTTTGGGGGTGTATTTGGGGAGGGTTCCACATGTACTAGAGGGATGAAACTTTTTAACATACTTTTGGCCCAATTTGCTGCCATAATTAGTGAAAACATTTTGACTCTTCAATGAAAAAAAATTTGTTTTTTTTTCGTTTTTTGTAAACGTTGCGAACTTCAGACTCGTTTTCGGGGTAAGCTAAACTCGTTTACGTTTCATCATTGTAAACGAATTATTATTGGTTATTTCTACACTGAGTAAGTCACCAGTCTACTGCAGGAATCTGATAGAATTTCTTATAAACTGCTCAAATAAGAGCTAGTTGAATGTTGTACAAAACAATTTAGCGTCATTGAAGATTTGCCGAGCAGAGATCATTCTACACTGAAATTATCAATTTTACACAAGAAAATATTGGGCGATCACAACACACACAAAAAATGTTATTTTCAGACCGATTATAGGAAAAACTTAACCTGCAACAAGAATTATTTTTCAAGTGTTAAGCTTTACCCAAAACATTGTGTGATTGACATTTATACTTATCACATCCTAATTTGTTTTGTTGTGCAACAAAAATATTAACGGCTACAAAATTTACACGAAAAAAAATCCCCTATTTCAATTTTTAACCTGATTACAGGGTTAACTTCTACTTTTGTTCAATAATTGTGGAAAAATCCAGTTTTCAAGCTTGATTTAAGCCAATTAATGACTTTTGTACTTGAATTTCAAAGGCAGATCTGATTAATATTATTATTATTATTGTATTATTATTATTATTATTTTCATTATTATTATTATTATTATTATTATTATAACTGTGGTTTATTCATTTTATACCTTCAATTCTTTGCTTTTCGTCATTCCAAACTTAAAAAGAAAATTTTTAACAAGATTGTTGAAATTGTAGCCAAAAAAATGAAAATCTCAAGCGAACAAGATCTTTGTGAAGCAAGCAAGACGACTTCTCTCCCATAATAAGTGAATTTTTGATCTATCAGCTCTTAATAAAAAAGTTTAATTTTTTACCAAGAAAGTTGAATGTACCAAAATAGTTCAATTTTCAACAAAAAAAAAAAAGTTCGAAGTCTAAGTCAACGAGACGAATTTTTTAGAAGAATCTTATCTTCGACAAAGAAATATTACTTATCTGTTATTAAAGATACAATTTTCATTCACAAGGACGAATTTTTTGCCAACAAATGATAACTTTCAGAATGTATAGCTTCATTTACAACAGAATCATTCAACGTACAAAATAACAGTTGCATTTTTAACAAAATTTCTGAATTTTTGATCAACAAAGATAAATTTTCACTTGAAGATAAGAATAATTTTCTAGTAAACGAACTTACATCCAATTCGAAACAGCAGACATATACGAGTTCTCAACAAAATAGCTTAGTCGCCAACCGAATAGTCAAATTTTCAAATAATAAAGAAAATTTTTAATTTTTAATCAAATGGTTAATCTTTTTTAGAAAAAGAATTTATTCCCAACAGAACTTTTGGATTTTCAAGCCAAAAAGAGGAATTCCGTACAAAACAATATTTATAAAGATATTTAAATTTGGAAAAAAAAAATGCAATAAAAAGGACAACATTTGCACAAAATAGATCAATTTCCAACCAGAGAGATGCCGTTTCAACTAGAATAATGAATCTTTTAAAAAAAGGGATCTAAGAAAGTGTTTATAATCCAAACAGAAAGTCGAATTATAAATGGGCAAGATAATTTTTTGACCAAAAAGAATAATTTTCTGCCATTAAAGATAAATTATCAACATATTGAAATTTGCAACGGAAGAGATAAATCTTCTGCCAAAGAAATACATTTTTCTTAAATACCTCAACTTCTAATCAAGTAGTAGAATTTTTGACCAAAAGAGATGAGTTCTTGACAAATTGGTTGCATTTTCGAAAATATTTAAATTCTTTGACAAAAAGTCGAATTTTCAACCGAAATAAATGAGTTTTGACCAAAAATATAAAAATTGATTTTAAGGGACCAAAAAGACAGGTCGAGTTCGTTAACTAACCATTTTGGATGGAAAATCAAAAAAGGGGAGCATTTTGCAAATTTTTTTGGACTTTTTTTCCAAGACTCAAAAATTGTAAGTGCAATTTCTCGTAGCACGTAAAAAGTGAAACAATTATCCTAATGATTTTTTTGATGAAAAAAAAGACTTGCCAGAGTTGTGGCATTTTCAGAAGTCAAAAATATAAAAGAAAATGAGAATTTTTAGCCAAATAACGCAAGATTGAAAAGAAAGTCAGAGAGAAAAAATGTTTTTTCTTGGTAGCCCTACGAGATCGTCAGTTCAACTTTTCGAATTTTCTAAAAAAATCGAAAATTCCAATTTTGATCGCACAAAAAATAATGAAAAATAATCTGTGAACTCGAAAACTTTCGAAAGAATGATCATATTCGATCGTGCTCGAAAAATCGGAAATTCCAATTTTGATCGCACAAAAAATAATGGAAAAATTCCAGTTTAAAATCAAAATTGGCATTTGAAAGAACATCTATAAATGTTTTTTTTTTCTCATGAAATTCATAGTTTTGGTATTATTCCAAAAAAAAACAACATTTCAAATAAAAGTCAAGTTTCTAGCAAAACTTAACGGGATACAAAGAAAAGTTTGAAAAGAAAAACTGTTATTTTTTTTTGAGATGCGTGGATTTTGTTCTAATTGTAATTATATTATTATTACAAATAGACAAACTAAATTTTCTCAAAAACAAAGCAAGGTACGAGGTATATAAATCATTATCATACACATTTGCTGCATTAGAGTTAAAGGTACTATAGAGAAGTTCGCGTTTCGGACAGATGTTGATCGAGTGCGCAGCACGAGACACATGATGAGAATATATTCGTTAAAGCCGGAGAAGATTTAAAAAAAGAGAATTCACAATCATCAAATACAGCAGCCGACATTATACTTTTTATTAATTTAAGATAGTAATTTTTCCTATCACTGGTACAAGAATTATTTTAGAGATATAAGAAAAAATCTACCGCGGCCAGTAATGGACCAGTAATCGGCAAAATTACTATCTTAAATTAATTGATTAATTACCCTGGTCGACCAAATAACATCTCCCATTCTAAATTCTACATTTTAGTTTCAAAAGCTCCAAATACAAATGTAAATGAGTACAAAGACCGAGTGCGTAGCACGAGGTAAATTTACAACGGAGCGTGAAGCGCGAGATTCAACAGATGTGCGCCTGAAGCGCGCTCAAAATTGCGAGCGAAGCGCGCGATGCGAATGTGCTCGCGAAGCGGAAAGATTTCCTTTTTTTTAAATTTCTTCAAACAAGACCCAGTTCTTCCATACCAAAGTTTTGTGTGTACAAATCTGTTTTTCCTATGACACTAAACGATCTAAAGTATGAATATAAATCCATAAAAACTAAACTGGAATTGGGGTTGCTGATCATTTGCATGAAATGCCTCGGGAGACTGACAACCAGCTTGTAGGCTTGCAGACCAATAACGAAATCCTAGGCCTAGGCACAGATATTCTTGATGCTTTACAGACTACGTGAGGATGCAGTTCACGATATGTTACAGATTATAATGGCAAGACTTGGGCACAGTCAGCATTTTTTCCGGAAGGGAAGTTGAAGATTAGTCTGGAATCTTGGTTCTCCTTATTGCCTGAGATGCATATGCATAATAAATTACATTTCCTATGGGAAATGGCATGAGCACTTCAAGTTTAAAGGTGCATTGGGAGTTTAATGATTTCATGGTCACTAATTCAAACCATGCCCTGTTTACTGATGCACAGAAAGTTCTTTGTTCTTAGTGAAAGCAAGAGGATGAAGGAAAATAAGTTTGTATCAAAAAACTTTGGATAACAACATTACTTCAAAACAAATTACTACAACTCTAAAAGTGAAAAGCATCACCAATATTTATTGCAGAAACATGAAGTCCAATGTCAATCAATTACAAAATACCAGAAGAAATATAATTAATATTGCAAACATTAAATAATTGTTGATGGTACTTAATTAACTATATGAATTAATTAACATTACGACTATTTTGCTTCTAATCTTCACGCTCCAAGCGTCATCACTGGATGCTTCTAAATTTGCCATTTGCATTTATTTTGGGTGTCTCAAATGTAACACTTTCCAGTTTTAAAGACTTGAATTCAAACTTTTCTAAAATTATTTATTTGAAATTTTTTATATTCAAACATTTATACTTCAATTTTTATTTTTATGTGTTATGGACCGTTTTTTAGCAGGATACGTAGTTTTCATTTTATCCAGGAAAAATGATTTTAAACATAGAATAATGAATTTGTTTTGAAAACGACGTAGGGTGACACAGAAAATTGATAGAAGAGAGTTGCTTATCCGAAAAATTTCTATGAACTTGTTCTCACTCATTTTTTTATGGAACGCGTTATTTCCGTTTCAATCGTAAAAAATTAAACAAATAACGAAGAAAGTTTAATTCCTAGAAAAACGACACAACCTATAGAAAAAATCAGGAAACAGAAGTTCTCTACTCAAAAATGAGCTAAAAATGTGATGTAATTAATTCTTTCATGGGACGCGTAGATTTTATTTTGATCGTAATAAACCTAATATCAAAAATAGACTAACTTGATTTCATGAAAAACAAAGCAAGCCGAGAGGTATATAAAGTAATATAAAATACACGTAATTAGAGTTAAAGATAATGTAGAAAAGTTTGCGCATCGGATAAATTTCAATCGAGTGCGCAAAACGAGACGTGCGATGAACTTGTTATCGAGCGCGAAACGTGAGATGAGAATGCGTTTGAAAAGTGATTTAGATGAAATTCAAAGGCTTGAACCATTCTGGTTTAATCCGGTTATTATTCCATTTTGAATAATCCAAAGAGATTCAGCTTAGGGTGTTTCATTTTGACCAGCAAAATTTTTTTGGTTTGTAACAGTCGTTGAGGGCATTGGAGAATGAAAAACTATTTCTTGTTTTTTATCAATTAAAATCTTGCATTTTCCACAGAAACAATGGAAAGTTTGAAAAAAATATCAGATAACAGTTTCCGCAGTCCGAAAATTTCTAACAAAATAGATCAAATCAGCACGTAATTTTTAAAAATATTGGAGAGAATGAAAAAAGTAAAATCCCCTTTCTTTTCATTGAATTAAAGAAACATGAAAAGATTTTTTTAATCGAAAACGGTAAGTTTAATAAGATATTTCAATTTTCAACAAAATAATTTAATTTCCAATGCCAAATTTTTCAACTAATCTAAATTCGAAGAAAAAAGTTAAATTTTCAACCTACCAATCAGATGCGTTCTTAACCAAATATTCGAATTTCCCCCAAAAATCTGAATTTTCCACCAAAAATAGAAAGTTTAACAAGATATCCCAATTTTCAACAAAATAATATAAATTCTCAACAACCAATTCTTCAAGTAATCTAAATTCTACGAAAAAAGTTGAATTTTCAACCTACGAATCAGAAGCATTTTCAACCAAATAATCGAATTTCCCCCAAAAAGTTGAATTTCCCACCAAAAACGGTAAGTTTAAAGAAATACTTCGAATTTTCAACAAAATAATTCAATTCTCAACAACCAATTTTTCAAGTAATCTGAATTCGACGAAGAAAGTTGAATTTTCAACCTACAAATCAGATGCGTTTGGAACCAAATATTCGAATTTCCCCTAAAAAGTTGAATTTTCCACCAAAAACGGTAAGTTTGACAAGATATTTCAATTTTCAACAAAAGATTTTAATTGGCAACAACAAATTTTTCAACTAATCTAAATCCGACGAAAAAAGTTGAATTTTCAATCTACAAATCAGATGCGTTTTCAACCAAATTTTCGAATTTCCCCCAAAAAGTTGAATTTTCCACCAAAAATGGTAAGTTTGACAAGATATTCCAATTTTCAACAAAGTAATTTAATTGTCAACAACCAATTTTTCAAATAATCTAAATTCGACGAAGAAAGTTAAATTTTCAACCTACAAATCAAGAAAATATTTCTTTGAAGGACAAATCAGATTTCAAGGAATCTAGACCTTTTTAATCAAAGAAATCATTTTT
>WSXT02007435.1:0-14800 GCA_011762715.2 Neuroterus valhalla | reverse complement strand
TTCGCTCGGGAAAGCAACTCCACACTCGTCAGTAATCTGCGCCATTCGCCACTCGCCATGTAATATACTATTCTTTTCTCCTTTTCTTCCCAACAAATCGCTTCCCTGACCTTGTTCTCCAATCTAAATCTTGTTATTCTTGTCCTTATCTTTTCTCCCTACCCCCTTTCCAAATAATTTGGTGTTCCTTCTGTTATGGTCTTATACCATTTATTGTATTTTGATTTCCTTATCCTTTTCCATCTTTCTATCAATTGACTTTCCTTATCTTTTTCTCTAAATTCTTCTAAGTTTGCTCCAATTTCCACTCCTATATGTCTATCTGTAAGGAACTCCCTTCTTTTTTCTTTCAATTCGTTAACTCGATCGCCCTCCCTCTTCTTCCTTCCACCCCCTTCAGACATTATTTCAACTCCGCTCCCTAGAGTCCATGTCACATATCTCTCCTGTAACTCTCTCATCTCTTCCCTTTCCTTCCATCCCCCTATTCTTGCGCGATATCCTAAAACTGGCCATACCGGGGTATCAAACAACTACATTCTTCTTTTTCAATCTTCCTTGAATCTTCTCTTTCCTATACCCCATACCTGCTTCATTACCCCTGCCACTTTTCTTATTCTTTCTCTTATATGTGCCTTGTGATCTCCATTTGCTTGCAAGTTGTGTTCCAAATATTTAAACTCTCTTACTTCTTCTATCTCCACTCCTTCCCATGTCGCAGTCCATACTCGTTTTCTTCCCTTTTCTTTTCTGGAACTCATCAACTTTGTCTTTCCTAATTTCAGTTCCTTCTCATCGAATATTTCTCGAACCCTGTAATTAGACACTCTTTATCTTCTGTCATCATTACTTTATCATCTAGGTTTGCCAGTGCATATGCCTTCATTTTTCCCATCTTAACACTTCCTCATCCTTTTCTGTTCATTCTTTCTTCCAAGTCTGAGATCAAGATATTAAATAAAAATGGGCTCATAGAACACCCTTCTCTTACTTCTCTCACCAACCAGACACTATTGCCTACTTCATCGGCTACTTGTGCCCTGCTTTTTGTCTCACAAAAAATTTCTGGAACTCTCTTTATCAGAGCTACACTTACACCTTTTTTTGATATAACCTTTTCTATCTCTTCCCGGTCCAGAACATCGAATGCCGCTTTTACGTCTACGAGCATAGCAATCATTCCTCCCTTCTCCTTTCAAATTCTCCTATTTCTTATATAATAATTTGAAACGTATGTGTTGTCCATCATCCCCATTCTTTCGCTAAACCCCGGCCAAATATCTCCTCTCCATACCCTATTGCATATCATCCATGCCCATTCCTCTACTTTATCTCCCAATATTTCCATACTTCATCTGGAATTTCATCTAGACCTGGAGCTTTCCTCCTTTATCATTATTCCTAAAACATTGATTATTTCTTCTCTTTTTATCTCCTCTTTCTCGTCTCTTTCCTTTTCCTCTCTCTCTCACCTTTTCTTACTTTATTCTCTATTCCTCCTAGCAGATCCATAGAATACTTTTTCCATTCTACCATCTCAATATCCTGATTCACCCTTCTCCTATTTTCCCTCCCGTTCTTTACTACTTGCCGAACGTGTTCTTCTGTTCTGGCTCCTCTTTTGATTGCTCTCTTCCTCCTATTGATCAATTCCCTCTTCCTGTTATTTTTACCTTGACTTCCTTTTTAGCCGTATCTTAAGTATTCTTATTACCGTCTAACGTCAGTATCAATGAAAAGTGATCAGAATCTATATATTCTCCTACCTCTAGTTTCTTGATCTCCTCTGTTATCTCGTCATCTACTATCACATAGTCAATGGCTGTTCCCTTCTAACCTCCCAAACGTGCATATTCACTTTCCTCGCCCTCCTCTATATTCCCATTTATGATAAACCATCACATTCCCTATAAGAATTTCATCAATTTCTTCCCTTTCGCATTCAGTAGCTTGTCTTTGGATTTTCTTCTTCGCTCTTCTCCCCATTGCCTTCCTGCTGTATCTCCTGCTCTAGCATTAAAATCTCCTCGTATTACGAGCTTAATTCCCTCTTTATTTTCTTCCGTCAGTTCTTTTATCTCCTTAGAGTTCTCTTGCATCATTCCTTCCTATACTTCTTCTACCAGTAACTTTGCATATATCCTATCCAGCACTTCTTGTACACCTTCTCTTGAACCTCTTCCCTCGAATATTATACCTTTTATCGCTATATTGTTCCTTCTTTTCCTTCTCACACTCCTTTCCATTCTCATTCCTATTCCTCTCAACCTTTCCTTATTCCCATCTCCCCCTCATCCCTTGAACTTTCTAGATTGTGTATTGTATTCTTTTCTCCCTTTTTTAAACTATTCTTCTATTTTCTTTCGCTCTTTCTGCTTCTCTAGTTGTTGCTCTGGCTCTGCATTCTTTCATCCAAATTTACCTAACTTTCTCCCATTTCTCTTCTGAGTTCCGCCATATCCCGTCGTATTACCTGCTTTATTTCTCCCCTCTTATCCCTGCTGTCTCTTTTCCTGCATTTCCATCACCTTTAACATCATTTGCCGTTTTTTTACAAATAAATGTAGGTCTTCCAATGCCCCTCCAGCCTCATCTCTGTTATCATCCATCCTCTCCATACTACTACTTCTTTTTGAGGTTTTTATGGTTGCCCCTACTTCTTCTGTTTTCTGAATGCTCCTTTGCCCTCTTTTCCGTGTAATGAATTTTTTTATCGATCCCATAATTTTCTCTTTTAACTTCTCCCTTTCTAAAGTTTTTCTATATTAAACCCTTGCCTTCCTTTCGTTTCTTTGTCCTTCTAGCGTTCCAAGAACTTCATCTTCTGAGTCCCATCCTTCCCTGCTCCCACTTCCACTTTTGAACTCACCGTCTCTAGCGCCCAAACCCCGTACCTACGCCTCGCACATCAATCGACACATCAAAAATCTAAAAAAATTTTTGATAGTTTTAATGAATTCACATACATTTCCACAAATTTCTACACTTCTCTGAAATTGTACACGGTTTGAATCAGAACTTCAAGAACTTTATGCGTAAATCACACGACACGGCAATCCAGCTCTCTAGCCTAGTACTGTTATATAAAATTTTTTATGAGGAAGATAGTCTGCAGGCTTCAACGGGTCAAACGGAATTTTCAGTTACAACAATATCCTATCTTTAAATTCAAGTTTTGCATCTTTTGTACAAAAAAATCCTGATTAGACAAAATCACGACAAAGAACTATGTTTATTCTAAGGAGTTCTATAAAGAATATCTTCTACTCCTCTATGATATCTTGCATTGTTCGGAAGTAAAACCCACAGAATGCCTTCTTTATACTTATAAACACGAATTCTTCGAGAATATTTGATAAAGTGAAAGACATCACAGAAAAAATGCATGGTGATTTTTTTGAAGGTTATATTCGACTAACATGAGTGCATTTGGTTAAGACCAAAAGAAAATACAATATAGTTGACATACTAACCATGGTCAATGTTGTGATAAACTTCACCCACGCAAATGTGATTTTCTTTGCATGTAAACTCCACCCTGAAATGAGAAAAAAGATTACATTTGATTTTTACTTTGATGTTTTGAAGGAAAATTTCTAATCGAATGGATTCCGGATGAGTTTAGACTAACTTCTGGATAACGAATTTCTAGTAGGGCGATGATTTGATTAGAAATCTTTATTCCAAGAGGAAAAGTGACTTTTTTCCTGGCCCTCTCCTTCACACCCCAACTGATAAGGTAGTTTATGGATGGAGTGAATTCTGAACTAATAATATACAAAGTCGTAGACTTATCAATGGAAAGCGGAGTAAAAATATTTGGACCTAACCTCGACTTGGCTCGCCTTAAATTATATGTCTTGCTAGCGATCAAGAACGCGATATAGGGCCGATTCCACCATCTGCGATTAAGACCATGATTAACTGATCATGATTATTTTCTAATTAACGTCTTTATCATGATTACCTTTCAAAGCGTTCCACCATTAATTTTCAACCTCTTGTTAGCTAACCGTATACGCAATAGGACAATTCCTGTGTATTTCCTTTATAACGAAGATTCTGATAAACCGGGTAACGAAATATGTGTTTACGCGCAAAATTGACCTCTGACATCATCAACGAACAAAGTGTCAGTTGACGAGAAGATTTCAAGTGTAGCGGTGTCTTTCATTGTGAAAAAGAAGAAAAAATAGTATTTGGAGAATATGGCAGAAAAGTTCCAAATTCAAACTATTCATAGTTCCAAAGAAGTTGATTCCTTGCCTTATTACTCGTGGCCTTCCTTCAATTTTAGTATTATCTTTATCATCATGAGATGGTGATATATTACACAGCTCCACAAAAAAAAATCGAAAAAAGCTTCCCCGGACTAGACCATGCTGATCTTATGTTTTTGGGGTCGCTGATTCTGAATCTGAGGTCTGTTCTACTCCATCACGTCAGGATTCTTCATAAACTCAAAAAAATACACCCGAAACAACCCTCACCGAACTACAAGTAGGCTCACCCACTGACCTTGGGAACAGCGAGTTAAATCGCTTATTTTTATCGAACTTATTGATTTCCATACCAGCAGGGGGCTTACCCACCTACCCTGAATCCCTTTAACCCTTAGAAACTACCCCTACCATACCACAAGTGGTTTACCCTCTTGACCTTAGGAAGGGCGAGTTATATCGCTTATTTTTCTTGAAACAATTGTTTCCCATACCAAAGGGGGGCCCACTCGCACCTACCCTGAATCCCCCTTACCCCTAGAAATTAGCCCTATCAAACCACGAGTAGGCTCGGCCTCCTGACCTTGGGAACAGCGAGTTATATCGCTCATTTTTCTTGAACTAATTGATTTCCCTACCAGAAGGGGGCTCACTCACCTACCCCGAATCAACCTAACCCCTAGAAACTACCCCTACCAAACCAGAAGTAGGCTCGACCTCCTAACCTTGAGAACAGCGAGTTATATCGCTTATTTTTCTTGAACTTATTGATTTCCATACCAGGAAAGGGCTATTTCACCTACCCCGAATCAAGTCCACCCCTAGAAACTATCTTTACCAAACCACAAGCGAGTTAGCCCACCAATCCTCTGATCTAATCCAAAGCTACCCCTTAACCCCTAAAAATCATTCCTACGAAGACACTATGTGGTTCTCGGAACAGCGAGATTGATCGCTTATTTTTCTTGAAATGAATAAATTTGTAGGGTGCTTAGCTTACTTGTGGTATCCAATTTAATTGAAAATAAAAGAAGAATAACAGAAAATGTTATTGGTTCTTGTTTCGTTTGTGATATTTGACTTGTTTGTCTTCGAACGATCGACGCAGAGAACGTCGCCTATGACCTTTCTCGTCCTTTGTATCTCGTTTTAGGCTCTAGCAATAGTCTAACATCATATTGACTCCCCACGAACCTTGATATGGTTTCTCCATGTCTTTCATGTCTTGATGGCATCTTTCTCCATGTTCTTCGCTGAATTCTCCTAGTTTTGCTGGGAAAGAATCAATATGTGAATGTAAAAAGTGCAATTTAATAGTCATATTGCAACCTAGAACTTAAAAATTTTTTTTTCATGTCGCTCACAAGCCTCTTGTACATCGGACTTTTCTCATTTCCCAGGAAATTCTGGCATACATCTCGCTCTTCGCAAGGTCAGGAGGGTAAGCTTACTTGTGGTTTGGTAGGGGTAGTTTCTAGGGGTAAGGGAGATTCAGGGTAGGTGCGAGTAGGCCCCCTCCCCCCTTTGGTATGGAAATCAATTGTTCTAAGAAAAATAAGCGATTTAACTCGCCCTTCCAAAGGTCAGGAGGGTGAGCCACTCGTGGTTTGGTAGGGGTAGTTTCTAGGGGTGAGGTGGATTCTGAGCAGGCGAGTTAGCCCCCTCCTGGTATGGAAATCAATTATATCAATAAAAATAAACGATCTAACTCGCTGTTCCCAAGGTCAGCAGGGTGATCCTACTTTTTGTTTGGTAGGGGTAGTTTATAGGGGTCGGGGAATCAGGGTAGGTGTAGGTAAGCCCCCCCTTGGTTTGGAAATAAATTATTTCAAGAAAAATAAGCGATTGAACTTGCTCTTTGCAAAGTCAGGAGGGTGAGCCTACTTGTGGATTGGTAGGGGTAGTTTCTATGGGTAAGGAGGATTCAGAGTATGTGGGTTAGCCCCCTGCTGGTATGAAAATCAGTAAGTTCAAGAAAAATTAGCGATTAAACTCACTGTTCCCAAGTTCAGGAAGGTGAGCCTTCTTGTGGATTGGTAGGGGTAGTTTCTAAGGGTTAGGGGGATTAGGGGTGGTTGAGTAAACCTCCTCTTTGTATGGAAATCAATTATTTGAAGAAATAAAAGCGATGTAACTCGATTTTCCCAAGGTCAGGAGGTCGAGTCTACTTGTAGTACGGTAAGGGTGGTATTTGGGGTGTATTTTTTGAGGTTAGGAGAAATTCTGACGTGATGGAGTAAAACAGACCTCAGATTCAGAATCAGCGACCCCGGAAACATAAGATCAGCATGGTCTGATCCCGGGAAGCTTTTTTCAGGTTTTTTTTGTGGAGCTGTGTTATTATGTATTTGAGCCATACTTCACAATATATGCTACACTGTACTTGAACTTCAACTTCGAGGTTATGCTGACCCCCGTAATCACCGGATAAATCGGTAAGCGACCAAAAATGACCTATAAAGTTGAACAGAAATCAGGAGTTTTTAATCATGGTTTAGAATATGGTGGAACTCAAGGTACTGATTGAATTGAGTTGGTTTAGGATTGAAATTTAATCACAGTTGATGGAATCGGCCCTAAGAAGTTAAACATTTACGTCTTGCGTATATTGGAGAGGGGTAGAGGACAAGTCGATGTGGAGTGTTATTTGTTCTTGTTTTAAACCTTTAAGGGGCGAGAATATGGTTTGAACATTGTCAGCGTTTTATGGCCCATCATTATCTGAACTCTTTGAACTGTGAGACCCACATCTGACCATTTCCATGGAAATGGCCAGATGTTGTAAATTTGTAGTTGTAAATTTGGATCCTGCAGACCTCAACAACAACAAGTAACCAAAATTTCCTATGGAAATATTGAAATTTTGAGCCATATCTATTGATGCGTTGGGGATGGGTCTTCAAGTCTTCAAGACGTGAATGCAACTAACCATCGAAGGGCTGCAAAACCTTGATTCATAAGTGGTCTTTACCACAAAAGTTTACGTCACGCTAGCGGCCAGAGCGAGTACATGTGATGTCATCTTCAGCATGGCTTAGTTATGTCTAGACTTGAGACTTAACCGAGTGAAATTATTTTTACCCAGAAAAGAATCATCTTTCAGACAGACATAGAGATAAGTACAGAATTCTAATTCAAATCTAGAGTGTCGACGTTTTCCAAATAATGGATGTTGTTAATAATCACTAGGGCCAGCGATATTAGATTCTTCAGATGTAATCCCAGAACTCACACTGAGTACATGTATATGAAATGAACGCCATTCTGAAAAGACACAATCAGCGTTGGTCGTTATAATGATGAGAACGCACTCACGACACTTAACAATTATGGGATAATAAATACCTCACAAAACTTGGCGGAGAGTCTCAAAATTTTTCTGTGGCACTGGAACCGAATAAAATTAGAAAAATGACTGTTCAGAATTGACCGATTTAATGTTTTTTTTTAGCAAATCAATTATGGTTTTTTTTGTGATACTTTTATTTTCAAATGTCTGTATTTTATATTTCTGATCGTGTTTGGTTTTACCATTTATGAATAACGATTCTTATTTCTAATATTATCATCACTTTCTCTACCGTATGATTCATTGTATACAGCCTATTGTAATTCGGAAATTAGCTTTCCTGACTGTGTGCGCGTTATACCTTCTTCAGCCATGACGTCGTTGTCGTCGCTTCCTGAGCGAACACGGTGGAGCTTGATTCTTCATTTTCGTGAATCAAGACGGGTTTCTTAAAATTATTTAAAGTTAACTATTTTTGTTGAATAGAGACGGCTCTGAGAGGACCTGAAATCCGATTCTTTGAATTGCTCTCAACGTTTCAAAATTGTTTTTTGCTCGGTCATTCGCGGAAAACGACAAACAAAACACGTCTGTTCAAAGTTGAATATACAATTAGTAATGAGCGAGTCAGTAGCTGCTCTTACGCAAAGAACCTTAGTTTTTCCTCTTTCTCAAGTCGCCTCGAATCACCTGACCTCCTAATCTTTCTGTGATTTGATATATCTAATTACCTATAATGACCTTATAAAATTGGCGCTCAATTCAAACTGATTCAAATCACAAATTTTTCTACAGCATCCATGCGAAGAAAGAAGGAAGAGGGGGTTTCCTTTGCGCAAACCCTTATTGTCATCACTCTATTGAATCGCCTGTATATAATCATATTCCTTTCCAATGCATTGATAAAGGCTTGTGAACATGCAGATAAAACATATTCATTATCTCTCATCAGCAGCAGGTGAAGAAACTCTTCAAGGCAATTGTATTAAGGGGGAAAGATTATCATGTGATCTAGAGAGCACTTTTAAATTTAGAATATTTTATAGGTGGACAGATCATACGTGATTATGAAGAAAACAAAGCAATATAACGGTTCTAGTTTTCGAAATGTTTTGCTCTAATGTTACTGATTCTCTCATATGGTATTATGCGATGTGATTGTTGAAACAATGATTTGTTAATTGAACGGAATTCTTCAGTTTAATCTACCGAAGACACGGAAAAAGTGATCCACTATCTTCAAGGAGGAGATTCCATTGTTTTGAATAAAATCTTAGAAGCGATAGATGCATGTGCACTTGGTGCAGATGCGTTCTCTAACTTGATTGCTATTCGGCTGTAAATGAACAAATTCAAGAATGCTTTGGCAATAAATGTGCCAAAGTTAATCAGATATTTGATGAGACATGGAAGAGCAAGGTGAAGAATAAAATTTGTGTATTTATTTATTCGAATTACCTCCTGTAGGGGCTGTAAGTTTTTGTAGTTGGTGGAGTGGCTTAAGCATGCGGGACAAGAGGGTCGAACGGACCTCGGCCTGCATGTGTATGGATATGTATGTAAGACCCCTTCAAACGGGCTCTCCTAGCATATATGACTATTTTGAAAGAAGGGTGAAAGAACCTAGCTAACTCGGTTTTCCTGGATCCCTGGGACGAGGTCCAACTTGGACCGACATCCAATTCGGGTTCGGCACGGGAATGACCTACGGCCCGTATAGCGACTAAGAAACAGCTCTCCGTTCGTGTGGTGGTCCACGAACGGACATTCGTTGAGATCACCCCCCCCCCCCCTTATTTCGCTGAGGATGTAGAGTGAACGTACTAAGCGGCACTTTAGCCCCTAGGGGTTACGAACGTGTCCTAACGATCTCTCGGGGATACTGGGCGCCCTCCACGAGCAGTTAGTCCTACCCCTGGATGCGGACTCTGCAGGGCCAACACCCTCATTTCCCTAGCTACCCTAGGATCAAAATTGATTCCCTTTCCTCCCAAAATATTCAAGATGATGAGGTGACACTAGGGAAGAAGGGTTGCGCTTGGAAAGGTCTAACATCGACGCTCTCCCTCAAATTCTCTCTCCAGCTGGCGAAATTCAGGTGGTGACTGTGCGCCCAGCTCTTTTGGACCTACGACATCGATCGTTCCTCTGAGGAAGATTATAGAAACTAATAAAAAAACCCTCAACGGTTCTCAAAAGGAGAAACTAAGGAGGCTGGCGTAGCAGGCTGCAAGGTCTGCTGCGGAGACCGTTGCCTAAAGAGTGCCTCCAAATCAGTGTCTCAAGTTCGAGACCTCCTTCTGTAGGACACGGCTTTGTGTTTGTTGCTGCCAACCCTGCGACTAAAGCTTGGATACTGAACCTGATAGTTAAGACCAAGCTTTTGGAAGGTGCTGATCTCAGAGTGGGTGGATTTGAATTCCTCCAAAAGAGGCTGGAGGCTCACAGATAGCGTTAAAGATGGAAGCTACCATACCCGAAGGCCCTACGTGGGCCAGGGATCCAAGAAGAACGAGTTGGGACCAGTTTTCTACTGAATCAAAGAGTGCACTCTCAGCCACTATTTTCACGGGTGCCATCAATCATTCCTATGTGACGAGTTACAAACCAATAAAAATCCATGAGGATGGGGAAACACACTGGTGATACGGGAAGCTCGAAGAACTCCGCAGGCAAACCAGAGGAAGGTTCAAGCGTGCCAGGACTGAGAAAACGGCTGAACTATGGACCTCATGTCCGACAATAAGGAATGAATACACGAGTGCAATAGGTAGGTCCAAGCAAGGTAGCTAGATCAATTTTCGCACAGACATCGAGAAAGAAGCGGAGGCGGCTAGACTAGACAAGCTGATTTCTCGCGATCCGGTTGCTCTTCTCGGCACTCTTAAATTGCCCGACGGAAGGTACTCGGTGTCAGACGAGAAGACTTTGGCTCACCTCATCAAGGTACATTTTACAGACTCCACGGGGTCTGGAGAAAAGGAGGCGATACTACCGAAGCAACCAATGCCGCCAAGGGCTCAACTTGTGCCAAATGGTCGGTTTGCCAATCTACTTCCTCCTAGGCCAGGTGAGCCAAGTCCCCTGGTCCAGGTGACATATATCCGGTCTTCTTACGGGAGGCTGGTCGCCTGTGTGGTAAGAATGATGAGACAGCTATCCATATACTGTTTCACTGTCCCACGAATGCGGAGAAGCGTCTGGTACTCACGGTCAGTAACTGCATCAGTGAGTCAGACATATCAGCCATAGCGTGACTGCTAACCTCACCTTATAAATAGGGCTCTGGTGTCACGCTTAGGTCTGCACGGAGACGCAACGGTATTACACAATTATCAGGGGCTCTAATGGTCCTAACCCGAATCAATATGTCCTCAAGGATCTTGCAAATAACAGACATGTGGGAGGAAATATATCTCTAGAATCTTTTTGAACAAAAAAATTATTTCCTTACTGGTTTTGTACCTTGAACCTTCTTCACAGTTGAAATAAAAAAAAAGTGCTCTCTTTTCCTTAAGGCAAGAGCACAGGACAGGCTGGCGTATAATATCCTTCTTACACTATCACGAAGTGAAAAACAGATCTACATAAAAAAACAATAAGAGTTTCGAGTGAACTGTCTTCGAATATAGTCGGATGAATTACATCCAGTTTGCAATTGGTTAATGCCTGTAGTAGCTTGAAAAATGTTACACTTCTTGTGAGGGCATTATTTACTCGAGGGGGAGAATCTCCTTTCGTCCCTTGTTAGATTTAGTATTTTATTCCACTTTCGACCGTATCCCATCTTTTGGCTACCCAATTTTTGGCCCTCAATTCGTCCTAAAAAGAATAGTGTTGTGAACAAAATCTCAAAATTGCTTTTACATTCGTTCCAAAAATTTGACTTTTGCCCGCTTACCTCAAGTTGCTCCGCAAATTTTACTTTCGACCTGCTAATTTCGCTTCTGCCCCGCTGATATTATTTTCGCGCCGCTAATTCTACATTCCCGAGAATGCTCCTTATAGGAAATATATGCTACATTCGTTCGTATTTTTGAGGGTGAAATTACCCATTTTAGACGAGTGTCAAATAGAAAGTTGAATAGTCTCAGTGTGTTTTGTTCATTAAGTTCGCATCCAGGCACAAAAAGGGAAAAAAGACGAAATAGGGAGAATTTCTGGGAAACAGGGGTGAGATGAGGTGAAGAGCGGAATCAGAGGAGGACTTTGAAATCCGAATTCAGACGCTCTAGTTTTCAAAACAAAATTACTGATGTTCATATCTTAAGCAATTTAAGAAATTTGTTGATTCAAGTTAGGTGTAAACGCCGTAGCTTTGGAACGATCTCAAATAAGATATTCGTAAAATTTGACTCCCCACAATCTAAATTGCACAGTATGAAGATATGTAATGAACATCACATGTGAACATGAGTTCGTGAATTTTTTTTAAAATTACGTTCGTGTCCAAATCAACACTTGGTAACTAGTCCCAAGGACAGTCAATATATTTGATTTACTCGATAGTAATAAAACTCTGCTCTATGAACACTTATCGTCTCAACCATATTCCACCACCCAAATTTAGTTATTTTCATAGTATATAAATAGATAATGGCTAATGCATCACTGTATATAAATGTGAAATATATTTCATATCTCGTATAAGCAGCAGGCGAAGAAATTGTTAAAATACCAGCTTTGTGTCTCCAGCCGAATGAAGATTTTTGTTTTCACTCTTCTCTTCACATTAGTCATATTTCTTCTTTCTGTTCGTAAGTAGAAGATGATAAAATACCAAACTCATTATGTATGTATGAAAATATCTCACATGAACAACGATTCCAGCTACAATTTTTGACCATCTTTCAATTTTTTTCTTCAATCAAAGAAACAAATCCGTATTGGAATCCATTTTCCTAAGAATATAACTGCGCAACCAAAGATAATGAAATACGTACAGTGATGATAAGAGATGTCTCTAGCATTTCACTCTAAAGCAGTTGCAACATATGTAAATCAAGAATCTTGGTGCTTTGAACAGAAAAAAAAGATATTCGAATGGCGTCTGCACTTCAAGAAAAAACAACATCTTCGAGGTTGATTTGTAAGGATTCTCTAATGAAAAATCGCTTGATTTGGGCTTTCAGAATTAAGTGCAATGCGGATGTGGGAAGCACCTAATCTGCGTGTCACAATTCCTCCTCTGATCCCTGATCTGCCGATACCTCCTCGACTATGTTTCCAGAGACAGGAACTTGTTGCAGTATACTACAATGGGAGGACTTATCCAGTCAAAGAAGAACCAGAACTTGGTGAGACAGATAATTCAAAAACTAAAATATAATCTTCGACGAAAACCAGATAATCCTCTGAAAAACATCTAGTTTTTCCCCCATACTGAATTTTCGATGTGTATATTCCCTCCTCCTTCCCAAAGACGTCTCCATTCAAATGATGATTCCCAGCTTATCTGGTGAAGTAGGAATGTGACCTTTCACCTCCCCCCCCCCCAAAATACAACTTGCTCCTCAATTGTCCCCTTGGTTGTTTATACAATAGTTAATTGATGCGACTCAAGTTTCTGATATGATCCACTAAATACTCTATAATTGATCCGACTAAAATAGTGCGTTGAAAGTACCATGGAAGCAATCGACGTATGAGCACAACCACATTTAAGACTGCTTAAGCAAGAATGGGAGTACGTTACTTAAGCATTGGATGATCTTGAAGGAGAAAAGTCCAATTTCTGTATTCATTCATTAATTTTAATGAGTATAGCACAATAATCGAGAAAAACTATTGATATGGCTGGGTATTTCAACAAACTTCAGCGCTGATAGGGCAAAAAGTTCGGGTCTCGGTAGATCCGTAGACTGTATTTGCAAGGAGTAGGATTCTGATGAGGCTCCAGTAATTTCAAAAGTAAATGTCAAAAAATTACACAGCTAGGAATGATTTGTTCTGGTACCAGATCGAATTCAAGTCCGACGTATTACATACGGATTTTGCTGCACTATTCTTTGTGTAATGCAAAAATGACCAAAGTCTTTCTTGTGTCAGACCATGATGGTTTTGAATGTTTCTCGAATGGTAAAGATCCATTAAGAAAAGGTCTTAAAACACACGCGATATATAGCATCGACTGCAAAAGTTGTAAATGTGTGTATATTGGACAATCGGAAAGAAACATTGATACCAGAATGAACGAGCACAAGAATGATTGCAAACATGATGATAGAACCACAGCATTAGTGTATCATTCTCATACGAAGCATCATCATTTTGATTTCGAACATGTGAAGGTACTAGGTGTTGAAATCAACAAAAAACAAAGGCTTTTTAGGGAAATGTACCACATAGCAAAAAATAGACTGTCAGTAAACAAGAGAACAGATATAGAAGGTCTAAGTAATATTTATCTAAACTTAATCAATAACACTAACAATACTTTATTCCACTCCACAACTTTGACTTTGAGGCGATTTCAGGTTTTGATAATAAGAACAAAACATATATGAAAGAATGTATGAAAAATGCATACTAATATTCAAGAAGCTAACTCAACGTCACTATATGTTAATAAGAGAGAGTCCGATCTCCTATATCTTATGTATGACGAAAAAGGTACAATGTGCGCACAAAAACGAAAATGTGATAAAGGAATTTACGCATCTACTATATTCATCGTGTAAATACGAAATGAATGTTCCATAAGTATATGATCACACCACTCTAATTCTTGGCATGAGGATGAAGTGATGGCCCACCAACGTATTTTTTATCATCCTCACAATGCCAAGAAAAACTGAAATGTCAAACCAAAAATTTTATTATTAGGACAAGACATCTTCTTATACTAAATATGTGTTAGCGGATAAAGTGACTACATCCCAGACTTTTTTATAATTGACAACATGAAGCAATGTTTCGCTCCAAAAACTCATTTACTTTGTCTCACTCTTTCTTCATAGTTTGACTCATTTACGTTTATTATCGTAAGATATTACACGTAAAATGATTTTCATTGTTCATTGAAGCAGTGTTAACTATATAATCTTACGATTTTCTGTAATTAGGCTACTCGTAGTTGCTGTTCTGAGGAGGCTCTTTGTCGAAGAGCGAAAGGTTAAAGTTTCTAAATGAATGAGATCAGTGAACCAAAAAAAAAAAAAAAAAAAAAAAATTTACATCTTTTAATTAATATATCTCACCTGGTCAACAAAATTATACATCAGTTAATAAATTTAGATAGTTTGAAGGATGTGCGAAGCCGCTGAGGTGCAGAATCAGTTTAGTCTCCGTC
>WSXT02007434.1:18732-29731 GCA_011762715.2 Neuroterus valhalla | reverse complement strand
ATACATACATACATACATACATACATACATACATACATACATACATACAGACAGACATACATACATACATACATACAGACAGACAGACAGACAGCCAGGCAAATTCGTAAAAACCTGTTTTTCGGGTTCAGGGGGTCTCAAAACGTGGACATTTGACAAAAACGGGGGAGTCAAATTGAAGCTCATGAGACCGGAAATCTTCACTGGTTCCTGATCACCGATTCCGATGAGTGTGCAATCACATGAGTCGAGAAATTGTCTTTCGCCTTGTAATGTAACATATTATTTACATCAAACCGGCTAAAAGTTCTACCTTTTTTATAATATGCACAATGGATTATTACCATAAATATATGGATAGCTAAAATCAGAAAGACATAGAAAGGCATGCAGGAGTTTATGAAAAGAATTTGGAAAAATTTATGAAATTTGTGTCAGCTCATTGAACTTGCATATATTCATCAAATTTATAGAAATAATTGCATCGAAAATTACATTGATTTTCTCTCATAAATTGGAAAGAATCAGATGCAGATCTGGATCAGGTTCGAAAAGAGTAGTAGGATTCTAAAGCAAACCATTTATGTGACTTCATTATAAGAAAACTCAATTTTCGGAATGAGAAATGCCCTCATTACCTGCAAAGTGCACTTTCCCTTCTGAAAATTCAAGAATACATGATTGGAATTACCATCTTCTGGTCTTAGCTCGTAGTAGGAACTTGTTCAAGATTCTATAAAATTCTCCAATAACAGTAGAAGTTCGAAAAACATAATTTGTTGTTCTCTAGAATTGTGACGGGTCTGAAAATAGACGATTTTTGTGAATTTTTTTTTCTTTTTGTTAGAAGGGATGATCTTTTGAGGATCGGATGGAAAGCAATTTGTAAGGTATGTATTCAACTACGTTGATGTAAATTTTTATTGAAAAATATTGGAAATTCACAAAGTTATCTAAATAATTGTAACGACATGGAAAAAAGTGACGTCATATTGTGGCAGCGATGCGGCCATGAATTATTATCTGATATCGAAAAACCAAAAATATTAATTATCTGCAATATTATGACTATCGGTGTGAGTAGCCGATTTTGAAGATATAAAAAAATGTCGAAAGCACACAAAAAAATTCAAATCGCCACCGTTTTGCGAAAACAATTATTTTGAAAAAACGGCTACGTGCAATAATAGACACTTTCGTGCAGATTGATGATATTTTTGGTTTTATTATTTCGGATAATGATTCATTGCTGTATCGCTGCCACCAGATGGCGTCATTTTTTTCATGCCGTTACGAATATTTGGATAAATTTGTGAATTTCCAATACTTTTCAATAAGAATTCACGTCAACATAGTGGAATACATACTCAATAAATTGCCTTCGGCCGATCCTCAAATGATCATTCCTTCTTACAAAAAAAAATTCACAAGAATCGGCTATTTTCAGACCCGTCACAGTAGCGTTCCCCCTTAAAGCAGCCCACAAATAATCTAATAACAGTCCGACATAACCTAATAAAAATTGTAAACCGGTTTTTATATTCAGGGTATTCATTACATTTATTGCTAAATATTCGTGGTCTAGAGCTACATCAAAAAAACTTTTCCATATCATTTAATCACCAAACTTTGAGTTTCTTAGCCTTAAATCCAGTGGACTATCTTTCAAAAAGGCACTTAACTTTGCATAGGCATCCAGGTTTACATCATTCTGGGTCCCTAATTTTGATTTTAACATTGAATACTGAGACCAAAGATGGGAAGATTTTATATTTTTTGAGTTAAAATACACTTCATAAGTGGTTGCATTGTAGGCCTTTTTTATTTGTTAGGCAACAGATATTCTAAGGATTCTTCTAAAATATCAGGCGGGGTACACCGATTCTCACTATTTAGGGACTCTAAATCAGAACTATTCGGAATCATAATTATTCACCAAAAAAAGAGATCAATAATTCGAGAACTTTAAAGAAAACAGATTTCGGAGCACAAGTTGTCAGACTGTCACTAGTTATCCACTGCCCCACTGTCACAGCTGATGAACCTAGGGTGACCAGGCGTCCGTTTTAATACGGACTTGTCCGTTTTTTTTGCTCCGTTTTTTAGTCCAAAGACATGGCAAAGTAGTGGTGGGGGAAAGATGTCCGTTCTTTCCACTTCAGCCATCTGGTCACCCTAGATGAACCAAACTACGGAGTTGAAGCTGTCATAGAAACTCCCGGTGACAAACTTTCTCTCCCTCGACAGGAGTCTATGGGGTCCTTTCTAGTGATATTTAATTCCTTAGGTTTAGGTTTTCAGTGAATTTTTCTATTTTTAGATTTCCAATACTGAAAATACTCGGGAGCAAAAGTTAGTGTCATGGAGGTCGTAAAAATACGTTCTGTATAAACACAAAGCCTGACACCGATGATGGAAGTAAATCGTGCATTGAGTGATCCTGATATTTACGTCAAATCGATTATATTTGAAGCATGCAACCTCCTGAATATACCAACCATAATTCTGGGACATGATGACTGGATAAACGTACGATTTCATTTCAATTTCTAGGTTATGTGACTTACGAAAGAACTTTCGTTAACAAGAGGATATAGTGGGAGGGTAGATCTGGCAGGACTGGAAATTTAGTTCTGCCATGAGTCACAACAGTGCATGATTTCTCAATTAGCGGCCATAATGCTGAAAATTTTTTCCAGTTTTCAAAACAGAGCTTCACCACCGTGTACTAAACTGCTCTTATTCACAAAGGGGTATCCACGCTGTCCTCCAGATGTCGCCAGTTTATAGGATAAAGTCTAATGCACAACATCAATAATATGCAAATTTGCGAAAGCGTGAAGACACCAACACCAGTGTTTGAAGTTATCAATGCCAGTGCCTACAGTAACTAAGCTCGAAAGTGCGCATGCGTAGCTTTTTCACTCATGCCTAGAGTGCTCTATATTCAAACTGCGCATGCGCAGAGAATTTTCCGCGCAGTCTTTTCAAATAAGGTCCTTTGGGCACAATTTAGAAGCTTGAGAACGTCAAGTTCTAATGTGGGTTTCGCGAAAATAATTTTAGCGCTGAATAATCTTCATAACTTCTATTCTTGCACAACAAATTTCAAGCAAAAGAGTAATGAGCAGAGAAAATTTTGATAAATTATGAATTCAAGAAAAATTTGGTTAACAGAAAAAAATTTAGATGGGTTGAAAAAATTTAGATATTCAAGAAAACTCCCTGTTTCGGTGTTCTTCAGAATAAATTCGAAATTAAAATTAAAATGAAATTTTAAAACTTTGAAAAATAGAACAAAAAGGATGAAAAGATTATGAAGAATTGATCCTATACCATTCAATTTATCTGACAATTTTGTATATTTATGGCAAATTATGCAAAAATAAATGAATTACAAAGAAAAAATTCTCGAAATCAAGAAATTGCAACTACTTCAGGGACGTATATAAAAAAACCTTCATAAGACACAGAAAAAACGTTTTCAGCGTATTTATAATTTTAAAATTCTGAAAAATTTCTCATTGTAATTTATTTATTCTTGTGTAATTTGCCAAGAAATGAAAAACGTCTAAACAATTGAATAATGTAAACTCAATTTCTTATTATCTTTTTCTTCTTCCCGCATTAGTATTTCAAAGTTTAAAAAACTTTTTCCCCTTAATTTTGAAGAAAACCAAAACTGGGATATCTTCCTCCCTGCTTACCTCTTTGCCTTTCCTTTCCCTTCCTGACCATGATTTTTCCTTTCCACTACTTCGCCCCACCCCTTTCTTTTCCTCGGATGGCTTTCCCTGCTCCACATCACATCCCATCGCCTCATTTCTCCTTTTAAATAATTGCCCTTTTCACCTCAACCTTACTTACCCTACATAATGCTTTTTCATCCCTTCCCTTTTCTTTCCTCTCTACGTTCTTCTTCACCCTCCTTTTCCATTATTTCCTTTACCTGTCTACCTTCTTTACTTCCCCTTCCCAACCATAAATTTTCCTTCCCACTGCCCCGCCCTACCCTTTCTGCTCCGTCAACTAACTTTCCTTCCTTCACATCACATCGAATCCCCTCACTTTTTCCCCCAAATCATTCTCCATTCCACTCTTCACTTACACTTCCACGCTTAATAACCTTACTTCTCATTAATTTGCTCCCCTTCCTCTTACTTATTTTCTCTCGATCTTCTCGTTTACTCTCTCCTCACCTTAATCATCCTTGTTATCCCTCTCTTCTCTTCACTGCTCTCATTCCTATCTACCCCACTTGCCTTTCCTCAACCTCACTTTTCCTTTACGAACAAATCGTCTCTCCTTACCACTCTGCCTTACTCTTTGCTTTACTCTAACTCGCTGCTTCCTATCCACATCCTACTATTACATCTCCTCACTGTTCTCCAATCATTTTCTCTTCATACTCCAGTCTACCTTACACCCTTACTTACTTCACCTCCCATCATTTTCTTACGCCTTCCTCTCTCTTATTTCCTATCCATCTCCTAATTTATACTTCCCTCCTGTTATTCATCCTTAATATGCATACCTCCTTCTCACTTCTTCTCATAACTTTTCCTTATCCTCCCTTCTATACCTTATTACCTTTTTCTTGCCCCATTTTCCCTTCTCATCCATAAATTCTCCCCTCCGATCATTCCCCTCTTAAACCTTGCCTCACACCCCACCCTGACTGAATCTATACGATGTTCGAGGCTCCACAACTTCGAGAAAAAATCTATCATCGACATTTTTATTTTTTCTGACGATACTAATTTATCTCCTAAAAGGAAGATCTTCGACGTGATTCTTGTTATTACGGAAATTCTCCCGACTTGGATAGACGATGTACGGTCGTATAGCTTGCATAATGGTTATGTAGTCTATTTGGGGAATGACATTGCATTTAGGGTGGTAATAATACTTTCATCCGCAAGCAAGACGGAAGATCTCAAGCTAATCGAGCATTTACCGTCGTATTCCAGTTAGTAAGTACAGCCAGCTGCCGGATAGCATCCTGCCTGCCTATATGGACGATGAGTTTGGCAAAATCCCAAGAGCTTTTGTTCAAAAGAGCAAATGAAAGGAATGGTTCTAAAAATAGGAGAATGAATTTCTAAACCGCAAACCATGCATTTAATAGATACTTGCTGAATTTTTTGTTCCTATCAGGCAATCAAAATCTTCTCAATCATAAAAATAAGTTCTAAAATTTAACTACAGAATTCTTGGCACTCTTCAATGTCTTCATACCAATCAAGCAAACCAAAATTAGAAATCTGCTTCTCCTCATTTCTTTCCTTTCTTCTTCTCCTTCACGTCCAAGTATTTTTCCTCACATTTCCACTAACCTTTCCTTACTCTCACCCACTTACACTCAGTCCCTTTTTCTTCTCATAGTTTCACTATACAAAGCCCTCTTTCCTTATTCCCTGTCCCCTGACTGACAATTATTTCCTTTCCTTACACTCAGTTCGCCTCACTTTGCCTCCGCCCTCAAACCCTTCTCATTCATATCTCCTCTCGTATCCTCTTCTGCTCCTCTTATCACCTTTTCTCCTTACATCCCTACTTCCTTCTCCAACTCCATTCTCGCTTACCCGAATTCTTTCCTCCCGTTCATCGTTTGTTCCGACTCAGAACCGACTTATCCTTCTTCCCTACACACATTTTCCCTCAGTTTGCCTCTCCATTCAGACAAAAAGAAGGAAGGAAAGCCTGAACCAAGACAAGACCCTCTTTTTTCAGCCTTTCTTCGTGAAAGTAATCGTTTTTGAGTCCAAACATCCTCTGTCCTATCCTCAACTGACTCCTCCAGCATTGCTTACTCGACTTTTGATTGTTTCTCATTCCTTCCTCACCTACATATCTTCTCTAGCTCCTTATCAACCCTCCGCTCCCCTTAATCATCCATGCTTCTCCTCTCTCACACTTATTGCCTGGCCTGATTCCCCCTTCCCTCACTTTCTCACATTACCTTTCGCTTTCCTTTAACACTTTTCCCCTTCAATCACTCTGCCTTCTCACCTGTCACTCACTCTTTCACCCTTACTTACTTCACTTATTATTATTTTTTACCGTTCCTCTCCCGAATCTCCTCTGTATCTTCTTATCTACCCTCTTCTTCCTCTAAGTATCCTTATTATCTCCCACTCCATCTCCTTCACTCCTTTTCGTTAACTCTCTTTAATTTCCTCGTCCTTACTCCTCCCCCATTACTGTCCCTTTCCATACTCCCTCTTACCAAGCATAAATTTTTCTCCTTACTGCCCTGACCTTCAACTTGCTTTTCCTCAACTCGCTTCCTTCCTTCCCATAATGTTCTATCCCCGAATTTCACCACCATCATTCCGGCATCCACTGACGCTCCTGGACCCGGGGTTATGAAAATTCAGGGTGCTTTATCTAAAAAGCAGTTGATATTTGGTTGAACAAGTTTTTTCCATACAAATACAGTAGCTATGATGGGAAATTTGCTGTTGAATATTTTTTGGAAAGTTTGAAATAAGACCAGACTTTTCATCCATTACTGTTCCCTCGTAAAGTCAACCGTTTTTGAGATAAACTATTTTCCTTTCCACCCTCAACTCAACATTCCACCATGGCTTACTCGACTGCATCTATTCTTTCTCTATCTCCTGATCTACCCACTTCTACCCTCGATCGTTCTCTTTACCCCCTTCCTTTCCTTACTCCTACGTATCATCTCTCATTATTTCGCTTTCTCTCACTTTTCCACATTATCTCTTCCTTTCCTTACTTTTCCTTCCTCAATTATTTCACCTTATCCCTCCCCACTCACCCTTTAACCCCTATTCTCCCCACTTCTTGTTATTTCCCACACATTTAACCTTCAAATTTCTTTACTTCCACTTACTAAACATCGATTTTCCTTCCTACTGCTTTGCCCTACAACTTGCTTTTCCTGATCTTGCTTCCTTTCCTTTACGTCACATCTTATCCCAAAAATTTGTTCACCATCAACCCGGCAACCACTGACACCTATAGACAAGAACAAGTTCTTACTAAACAAAGAAGCTATGATGAGAGAAAATTCTGATTATTATTTTTCGGAAAGTTTAAACCGAGACCTTCTCTTTGTTTAGACCTTCTCTTTGTCCTTTGCCCTTTTATTTTGAAACCAAACGTTTCCAAGTCAAACTATCCTCCTTTTCTACCTGAATTTACCTTTCTATCATATCTCGCCCATCAATTGGATAGTTTTTACTGGTACTATTTGTACTCGTGCCCTCTCCTATTCTCCATCTCCTGAGTTATCCTCCTCACCCTTTAACCATCCTTTTTACCCCTCTCCATACCTCTTTCTTACTTATTACCTCTCTTTGTATTCCCTTCCCTCACTTTTCCCTTTCCTCACTCACTTTTTGCTTCTAATTATTTCACCTTTCTACCTCCTCCTCGCCCTTCAACCTTCGAGCTTCTCTTCTCTAGCATGCTTTTTATCCCCTCCCTACTCTCTCTTCCTGGTTGACTTTCCTTATTTTGCCTTCTATCACGCCTCCCTCATTACTACCACTTTCCTTACTTCTAGTTACGGACCATGAATTTTCCTTCCTACTGTCTCGCCCTAAAACTTTGCGACACCATTTTTTAATTAAACTATTCTCCTTCCCACTCCCCACTCACCTGAGGACCAATGTCTTACTCGACTTTTGATGATTTCTCGCTACTTCCTCTTCCTAGTTCCGTCTCTATCCCCCGGTTTACCTTCCTCTCCCCTCAATAATCTTTGTCACCCTCCTTACCTCACTCCTACTTATTACCTTTGCACGTTTCTTCTTATATCACTTTCTCACATTGCCTTTTCCTTCCCTTACTTACTCCACTCTTTAAATCATTCTACCTCACCACCTTTCTTTCCCTCTTTAAACCCTTCTTACCCTATTTTTTATTATTTCCTACCTATTCCTAAACCAAACTTCTTCTCCTCGAACATCCTCGTTTACTCTCCTTGTTTCCCCTCCCTTTACGCCTCCCCTAGTATCATGCATTTACTCACTTCCTCTCACCAATCATCAATTTTCTGCCTCGCCCCAGCCCTTGCTTTTTCTTAACTCTCTTTCTTTCCTTTACCGCACATCCTATCCCCGAATACCATCACTATCAATCCGGCAACCACTGACACTTCTGGACCCCTAATTATTAATACCCATCAGGGTCCTCTACCTTTTTCTACGTAAAATAAACCGGTTCTAAGTCGTTGCGTTAACGGAATAAAATTGGTTGCAAAATTGACAAATTTCCAAGTATATATCGCAGCAGCCACTGGACCAAAAAAATGCAAAAGTTATTTCAAAATACAAACTTCACAAAGAAAAATTAATTTTTCCATCAAAGCAATAATCAAAAAACTTTTAGGAAAAGTATCCTAGCCAGATATTCTCTCTTGACAGTCTAGACCTCTCAGTTCATACCTCTCAGTTGAAACACAAGTGTTGGTGTCATGATTTCCCCATTTTGATTACCCTACTACTTGTCATTTTTCAATCCTTCCTGCCCCTCATTCTCTTTCCATCTTATAATTTGCCCTTTCCTCTTCAATTATCCTTGACGCTTCTCTTTTCTCCTCACTCCTTTAGGTCAGTATGTCGATTTGAGTGCAATTTTAAATGAGTTCATGTCAAATTTTCATGGATTAAGTTATCAATCTGCTTGATTCATCTTGAACCATATTGCATTTTTCTGAAATTCATATTATTTCATATTGAATCATCTTTAATTTGCATGCACTCAAGTCACGTATACTCATTTCGAATTCGCATGAACTCATCTTGAATTCTCAGGATTTTATCTTTTTTTTTTTTTTTGTAATTTTATCTCGAACTTGATTGGTATCATTCGGAATTTGGATGAATTCACCTTTAACTTGGATATTACATTTTTTTCGGAATTGTATAATTTCGTCTCCCAGTCATGTAACTTAACTCAGATTTACATTAATTTATCTGGAATTTACATGCAAATATCTTGAACTGACATATATGTATTCATCTTGAATTCATATGAATTTATCTTGTACTTATGTATATTCATCTTGAAGTCACATGAATGACTCTTGATATCTTATAAATTCATTTCAAATTTGGCTCAATTCATCTGGAACTATATTCGATTCATCTAGGATTCGATTGAATTACTCTGGGATTTGCCTAAATCACCATTAAACCCACATAAATTTATGTTGAGCTTACATGAATCTATCTCGAATTCGCATATTATCATCCTTAATTCGATGGAATGAGAATTGCATGAGTTCATCTCAAACTCGCATAAGTTAATCACGAATTTGTTTACTTGCGTCTTGAACTTCATCCAATTTATCTGTGATTTAACATTAACTTATCTTTGATCCTGATGAATGAATCTTTAATCCTGAAGAATTCATCTTGGATCTGCATAAATTAATCTTGAATTTGCGTATTTCATCTTGATTTCGATTCGATTCATCTAGGATTCGATTGATTTACTCTGGGATTAACAAAACTTAACCTTGAACCCTCATAAATTCATCTGGTGCTTACTTTAGCATATCTCGAATTCGCTTGATTCATCTTTAGCTTGATTAAATTCAACTGAGAATTGCATAAATTCATCTCTTACTCACATAAGTTATTCTCGCATTTGTTTACTTCCGTCTTGAACTCAATTCAGTTTATCTGGGATTTGATTTAAGTACTCTGGAATTTGCATGCTTGAACCTTGAACTTGCATTAGTTCATCTTGAATACTAATTGATTCATCTTGGATCTGTATAAACAATCTTGCTTTTTTCGTCTTGAACTCCATTCGATTCACCTAGGATTCGATTGATTTACTCTGGGATTAACAAAACTCAACCTTGAACCCTCATAAATTCATCTACTGCTTGCTCCAGCATATCTCGAATTCGCCTTAATTCATCTTTAGCTTGGATAAATTCAACTGAGAATTGCATGAATTAATCTCTAACTCACATAAGTTAATCTCGGATTTGTTTGATTCCGTCTTGAACTCAATTTAATTTATCTGGGATTTATTTTAAGTACTCTGGAATTTGCATGATTGTACCTTGAACTCGCATAATTCATCTTGAATCCTAATGGATTCATCATGAATCCGAAGGGATTCATCTTAGATCCGCATAAATTATTCTTAAATTAGCGTATTTCGTCTTGAACTTCATTCTATTCATCTAGGATTCGATTGATTTACTCTGAGAATAGCATAATATAACCTCGAACCTGCATAAATTCATCTGGAGCTCGCATCAATCTATCTCGAATACGCCTTTTTTTAGCTTTAACTTGAATTCATTTACCTGGAATTGCATAAATTCATCTCTAACTCGCATATGTTAATCTCGTATTTTTTTACTTTCGTCTTGAACATAATTCAATTTATTTGGGCCTTGATTTAAGTACTCTAGAATTCGCTTGATTGAACCTTGAACTCGCATTAATTTATCTTGAATCCAAAGAATTCATCTTGAGTCCTGTTTGATTCTTCTTGGATCCGCATAAATTAATCTTAAATTTTCATATTTCGTCTTGAATTCCATTCGATCCATCTAGGCTTTGATTGATTTACTCTGAGATTAGTATAATTTAATCTTGAATTGGCATGAATTTATCTGGAGCTTTCTTTAGTATATCTCGAATTCGCCTTTATTCATCTAAAACTTATTTATTTCAACTGAGAATTGCATGGATTCACCTCAAACTCGCATAAATTATTCTTGAATTTGTTTACTTTCGTCTTGAACTTAGTTAAATTTATCTGGGATTTGATTTAAGCACTCTGGAATTTGCATGATTGAACCTTGAACTCGCGTTAATTCATCTTGAATCCTAATTGATTCATCCTAGATCCGCATAAATTAATCTTAAATTTACGTATATCGTCTTGAACTCCATTGGATTTATCTAGGATTCGATCGCTTTACTCTGAGATTAGCATAATTTAATCTTGAATTCACATACATTTATCTGGAGCTTGCTTTAGTATATTTCGGATT
>WSXT02007434.1:0-18632 GCA_011762715.2 Neuroterus valhalla | reverse complement strand
ATTGCATAAATCCATCTCTAACTAGCATAAGTTAATCTTGAATTTGCGTATATCGTCTTGAACTCCATTGGATTTATCTAGGATTCGATTGATTTACTCTGAGATTAGCATAATTTAATCTTGAATTCACATACATTTATCTGGAGCTTGCTTTAGTATATTTCGGATTCACTCTAATTCATCTTTAACTTGATTTATTTAACCTGGAATTGCATAAATCCATCTCTAACTAGCATAAGTTAATCTTGAATTTGCGTATATCGTCTTGAACTCCATTGGATTTATCTAGGATTCGATTGATTTACTCTGAGATTAGCATAATTTAATCTTGAATTCACATACATTTATCTGGAGCTTGCTTTAGTATATTTCGGATTCACTCTAATTCATCTTTAACTTGATTTATTTAACCTGGAATTGCATAAATCCATCTCTAACTAGCATAAGCGAAGCATATAAGCATATGCGAATCGCATGAATTCATCTCAAACCAGCATAAACTTCTTCTCCATTTTCGTAAATTCGTCTAGAGTAAATTCGTCATTTCTCGAGAACCCATAAAGATTTTTTAGGCTTTATCAGCTCAAACTGAAGATGAAATCCCAGAGATTGCGCTGCCTGAATTTCAAAATCTTTCTCCAACTTTTCTAGGTCATGCTACAAGTTTATTTTCACATGTAATTTTTTTCATCGTGTTATCGTGGTGTAAAGTCGACAGTGATTTCCAGTTATTGCTCATACAGACAATTTCCAACGTATTGTAGGATTCCGATACAATTTCTATAAAAACTCATAAGTATCTTTTCACTTGGGCATATCTGACCACGTCATTAGCTTCCAAAATTAAAAATAAAACCCAACTCCTCATAAATCTCTTGAAACATCATTAGAGTTGGTCAGGTGAAGAGTGGAACGTGCTCACTCAAAAGTAGCCAGAAGCATAATACATATACATGTGTGTACAATAACATATGATAATTAGCGAGACACAGAAAGGCCTACTCATGTCTAGAATTCTGATGGTATTCTTTAGGTGTTTCAGACGATCCTGTGAGCCCGATTTTAGTCGGTTGCCTCGTCATCACATTCATCATCATCACCGTCGAATCGACACTGATCATCGACATTCACTCAGCTGTGACTATTCAAGACGTCCACCAATCGCAGAAACCAAATCCGAATCTCAACATTTCGGTTTGCCAATCCTCAGCATCAGCGAACCAAGTCCTCCAGATGAAGCTGACAATTCCGTGGACGATTATTTGTAGGATTTGCTTGCCGAGGACTTCCCCAAAGAGATCCTCGTCTGACTGGAAAAAATCTCTTTTCTAATCAACTTTATAAACGAGGGATCCGCATCGTCTGGGCTTGGGTCTCAGAAAGAAAAAAGTTTTGATTTGAGAAACTCTGTTCTTGTTTCAAGGCCGAGAGATCTCAATTTAAGCACAAAAAGAGACTAACAGTCTTCTTTTAAGACTAAGAATGGGCTTGAGTTAAGGTGTGACAAAAGATGACTTTTTTTATGTGAGAGTAGACAAGACGATCATCAAGGATCATCAAGTACCTCGGCAAAGCAACGACTAGATCCAGATCGGGTCTCATTTTTATGAACATGTATGTGTGTGATATTAATTATCGAACTTGGTTATCTTCGAAAAAAACAAGACGTGATCGTTACGTCCTACAGTCATTTAGGAGTGCAGGAATTTGGTACCAAGACGAAAAATTGATGATCATTTATTTTTTATCATAACTAAGCTATTTTAAGATTCAATTTATTCTTATTGAGATGGTCTAAAAGAATTCATGAAAAACGGAGTCCTATTTCAATCGATTTTTTTATGTATCAACTATTCATAGAGCACTATTTATTTTCCAAATATTAGTATGAATAATATGTGTCCGAAGTTCATAATAGTTTTCGAAATTAGGTGATTATATGGTAGTCGCGAATAACAAAATCCAGTGATTTTTACGAAAATCAATGAATACATGAATTCAAATTCTTTCCAAAATTAAATTCATCCTTTCTCAAAATAAACAACAGAATTCTACGAAAAATGAAGTAAAATTCCGATTTCTTTCAGAGCTCTTCAAGGATAGATTAACTTTTTGAAAAGGCTGGAAATGGATATTTATAAAATTTTTTTATTACAGATGTTTTCAATTTGAAATCATCCAAAAAAACCCTTGATTCCAAATATGTAATTTAAGATAACTTGAATTTGAATTTATCAAATTCGGGAATATTCGTTTTTTAGAGCTGAATCAAAATTCTTCAGATTTTTAGCACAAAATATTTATGAACGATTATGATTTTGATTGTTCTGAAGATTGTATACATCCTCATATATATGTTAGAAAAGAATTCATAAAAAGGGGAGCATAAATGAAATCACATTTTTAGCGATTCAAGGCTAGGTCGAGTTTTCAAGATTATTCATTTATAACTCAGATAAATTTTTTTTAATGATTTAAAACAAAAATTGTTTCCAAAACATACAATGTTCCCCAAGATTCCGTACATCCAAGAAAAATATTTTTCCGGAGTTGAGAATAGTTTTTGAATGAAATGATTCTACGGTGTATACGAATAAGAAAATCCAGTAATTATTTCAAGTATATTTGATTTATATTTCGAATTGAATTGAATTTGAATTCTTTCATAAATCGGATAATTCCTTATTGAGACAAAAGATGCTCAACAAAACACGGTCACAATCAAATCTCATTTTCAGCGATTCAAGGGTATATTTTTTCAATCGCAAGAATCATAATAAAATTCTTGTGATTTCCATCTTGAAATATGATCTCCCCGAATGCGCATATTTTCAGTTCGAAAACCTTCGTATTGGATTTGGATTTTTTTTTATTTACCTGAAGATTGAATGCATTCTCATCAAGATGATTAGAAAAAATTTATGATTATATAAAGTCTGATTTGAAATGTTTCTTCAACGATTCAATAATGAATTAATTTTTTGAAAAGGCCAAAGAAATGAAAAATCATAGAATAATTCAGATTTTTGCGTTTTTGTTAGGAATCATCGAAATTTGGAAAAATTTCATTCCACTTAAAGCTCCAATTAAACAAATTCGAATGTACTTGTTAATAGAAGAATATAATTTCTGGGTTATTTGAATTGGATTGAATTTGAATATAAATTTTGTTGAGGATTGATTCAATTCTTATTAAGATTTATCCAAAATAATTTAGGGCAAAATTCAATCTAATCCGAATCGCGTTTTCAGCGATTCAAGGGCCGATAAACTTTTTGAAAATTCTGAAAATAAATTGGGGAATTTTCAATTCAAAATTCCTAGACCAGAGATATTTGAAATTTCAAATCGTCAAAGTAAGCAGTATACTTATTGTAAGATAATTCTACTGATTCTGATCTGAAAATATTTTGCATTAAATTGAATTGAACTTGAATTGAAATTTTTTTTTAATTTTATAAGATGATCCAAAAAAAATCATTGCAAAATGCAGTAAGTCAAACTTCGTTTCCAGCGATTTAATGATAGATAAACTCTTCAGAAAGGCCAAAAAATGAGTATTTATGAGATCCTTTGAATATGTATGTTCCTAATTTGAAATCTTCCAATTAAGATTTTTATTCAATTTTCTTTGTTCTTTTGGAAATTCCTTTTATCTGCATAAAATGGTTTATAAAAATTCATTAAAACTATCATTTGAATCGCTTCTTCGACGATTGAAGAAATAATTTACTTCATAAAAAGGCTCATGAAATAGGTATTTATCGAAATATTGAAATATTGATGTTACTCATCAGAAATCATTAAAATTTGGAAACAATCGATTCCAAATCTGTACCATGGAGACTGTTCGTTCTTCATATAGATACATAAGAAACATTGAGTTTTTCATTTCAGGTATTTCGAATCAAATTAATTTGAATACATTGAACTTAATTTCATACTTGTCAAATAAGAATTTTCGTAATATTTATTACAAAATATATATATATTTTGTAATTAAAATGATCCTTATTGAGATCTTTCAAAATAATTTATAATTGAATGTAGTTGAGTTGGAGCATTCTTACCGATTCAAGGAACTGTGGTAAAGTCTGAAGAAATTCGAAATTAAAAAATCCTTTAAATTTGGACATTTTCAATTTTAAATCATCCGAATCGCATAAATATGATTCCTAATCTTTATTCCTAATATACTTACATATTTGATTAAACAATTTTGGAAGTACTTTTTATTATAAAGATACCTAGAAATCCTTATTATTTTTTTAACAGGATACTGTTTTTTTATTGGAAATTTTTGGACAATTTTAATTTTCACATGCTTCCAAAAAGTTCAGGCTCAAAACTCAACTTTTTGAGGCAGGTAAAGGAAAAAATATTTATAAAACAATTTGAATGTGGATGTTTTTATGCAGGAACCATTAGAATTTGGAAATATTCGACTCCAAATTCGTAGAATTGAGACACTTGAAGTTCACATGTATACAATTCGGAACTTTGTATTCTTTATGCAGATGCGTTGAAATTCTTGAAATTTGCAGTAAAAAGCAGATGGATTAAAAAAACTTATGACAAAATTTAGTCGAATTCAAATTCCATTTCCAGCTATTCAAAGATAGATTATGAAAATATACAAAAAATCTAGTAATTTTTTTACAAAATATTTTTTCCAATCTAGAAAATGATAAAAATAATAAAAATTGAATTCCATTTTGTTGAAATTTTTGGACCATTTTAATTTCCACATAGTTTCTCGTGAATAAGGACGTAACGATCTTGTGCTCCTTATCAGGGATATTTATTGCGTCTTCGATTATACATACTGCGTATGTGGAGACAACAGCAGCAATTTTGGGAACAATTGAACGTATCTGCGAGAAATCGAAAATCTGGGGTACAGAAGCGAAAGATGAAACTTTATTTGCAGAACTAAACGAAGCTACCACGCTTCCATCGAGTGTCAAATTTCAGATAGAAAATGTACATTCTTGATTTCATCCAGAAAAAAAAATTCAGAAAAATTTTACTCGAGAGACTTTGACGTGTTATTTGTCAATAATATTATTAATATACAAAATATTCAGATAAAGCTCAAGGAAAACTAGTGAAAATTAATTAAGCTTATAATTTCTGGGTAAACTTCCGAAGAAGTCACCCAAGAATATCGACTTGATACTTGGCCTTGAGGTCCCTTATTCATCCTAGGTAATAAAAAAGAAGTATTTTTATTGCAAATCAATATTAATTTAGTGATAAATTATTTTCAAATTTTTTTAAGTTAGTTTTCCCAGCAAAATCCTGAAAAATATTGATTTATGTAAAATGTAAAGGCAATCAGAAATTGTAGGTCTCGTCGGGATACATATTTCTCATATCTATACTATTTTCCCCAAAACTAATTGAATAATTATATTCAAAATATTAACTGATTTCGAAGAGTGGACCTCAAAAATGGAAGAAAAATTATTTGACATATATTCCTAAAGATAAGAGGGATGTGGGAAACCCCCCCCCCCCCCCCCTCTTCAGACACGTCGGACCATCGTCTTTTCGCCGACAGCTACCTGCCATACCTGCCCCCACTCCGGTGTTCTTTGCCGGCGAAACCTCCTCCTGCGTCGCTGCTGGCGAGAACCGTGAATGGCATGTTCGTCACCGATACTGTGACGTCGGCTGGAAGCATGGCCGCACGCTTAGGGCTGAAAAATAATACAAATTGCATTTGACGGAATTTTATTTTCCTAATAACTTGAAGAAAAACGATAATTCATCATTATTTCGTTTGGATATCGATTTTGAAATTCATTAGTTCAGAATGGACTTGTTCAATTTCGAATGTTTTGTATTAGAAATGATACGTTTCCAAAATTAAGAAAAAACAAAGGAATTCTCTCACTTTAAATGAGCGCGCGTTAAAGGATATATGATATGCACAGTTATAGAATGAAGACGGCGGAGCTGATCTGTATTATACACTGGATAGGAGATGATGTCACTAACGCGTGCTGAGTTGAAGCTGTAAAGTGAGGTATGTTTTTGAGTCAGCTGACTGTGTTGAAATGCCGAGTCGTGACAGCGTGCATCAATAAACGCAAACATTTTTCCATTAAAAATAGCTTGCAAAGGCATTGAATAGTGCAGTTTATTGTGATAAACATGGTGGTGTCGTGTGTGTATTTTGGAAGATGGGGTTTCGATGTGGAATTTACAGGTAGAGATCTCTACGTGGAAATTCCATATAGAATTTTATAAAATTGTAAAATTTGTCATCATCATTCTTATATTCATTTTTTCCACCGATTTAAAACAGTTACTTCACATTGCATAAAGGCCTTAAATGATGTTCGATTGGTCGAGCGGAGCTTCCTGGTGCGAGAAAGTGTGCAATGAATGCGAGAGAAAAATTTTCTCACTTTTTCTCCAGCTGCGGCTGTTTGACGTCACTTCCTAATCTATTGTCAAAGTGGTGGGAAAACATTGTCGCGTCCTTCCCTACCCGTGTAGAAATTCAATCGTAGGCCTAACCGGGCCCAAGCCTGGAAAACTAGGCCCTGGCCTGGTGACCAAACCTGGGTCAAGCAAGAATGAAACTCTAAATCTAGCAAGGGCCTGGCTCGATCGCCGAGCCTGGCCCAGGCATAAGCCTAGTTAAATATCGATCCCTAGCCATTTCATTTGGAGGTTGCGTTTTTACGGTTTTCAAATCAAAATTCGAAAATGAGTTTGTTTTTTGTATTTAAATAAGGGATATCACATGAATATTGCATCGGGTCAGTATTTTGGGTTCGCAGTCTTCGATTGCCTTCCAAATCTTTGGAAATGGTCAGGACTACCCCAATGTGGGAAAGCATCTCTTCTTCTGGATTCCCAAACTTCTCGGACGAGAGATCTGCAAAATGAAATATTTGAAAAATTAAAGCAACAATAAAATAGTTTGCAAATATTTATTCATATCATATTATGACATACATTGTTAGGAAAATTTAGATGGAATGTTTGAAATCCTATAAAAATACAGAAAAGCTATTCTTTGTTCAAAGAGTCATGTGTCTCGATCAAAAATTTAGCGATGATTTTATGAAATTAAATAATAAAATCAGTCATCTGCTATGAAAAAACACACATCATGTTTTATAGAAAAAAAATTTTACTTACGAAAATTAATGATTGGAGTACTTTTTGCAATCGTATTTTATATTTTGTCTCAGCATACAAATTTGAAAAAAGGCCGAATTCTAATATATCATTTCTCACTCTTCCCAGGAAAATATTCCCTACAACTGAGCTGTTTTCAAATTTAGGAATGCACTAATAATTTTCAAATATAGTTATATGTTCTAGAAAAAAAATTCCTTGTTCTAAAAATCATTATTTTAACGATTTCAACTGAGTATTTCAATGTGACGTCATGCTCTGTCGGTAAAATCAATTTCTTCGCGCTTGTTACCTCGTGGACGGCATGTTGAGATGGCTATACCCAAGTACAGAGAAGACTTTCTCATCGAAGAGAGTGAATATAGAGCTGAATTCAATTACACAAAGTGAAGAGCTGTCAATGATAATTATAATGGCTATGGCCTTATATGGCTATGATGCACGGTCGAATATACAGGTTCAGAAACTCCCGGAAGTGGGGGTACCATTAATACTAAAGCCCTCTTGTTTCACCTGAGTGCCGCTGAGTCTGGAGGCGCTGTGATGAGTAGTTCGTAGGTAGTATAATTTGGTAGCGGAATTTATATCGATCTTCGTAAAAAATCGGTTGAGTACGTTCAACTGAAGTCCAATAGGATCCCCTAGGCCAAGTATCAAGTCAATATTCTTAGAGGATTTTTTTGGAGGTATACCCTGATTTCTTTGGGTATTGGATATTCAGATAAGAGTTTTTTTGCAAATATATAATTACCTTAATAGTTGCAAAGTGAAATTATTGATCCAATATTCTCATAATCTTATCAGAATAACTCCTACTTGGGGATAAATGTCTGAAGTGAATATATATGTGACGTTCTGTGAAGAAAAGGCCCAAACGGAGAGTAAGCAAATTTTACAGGAGAAGCGAATAAAGAAAAGGTAAAACCTTGGGAGTTAGTGAGTGGGGGTCGGTCTTGGGAATCCAGCCCCTCCACTACGAACAGGTCTTTGTGCGCTGTGTCCGTGCATCCAGCGTGGTTCGTTAGTAGGGTTGTTTAGTAAGTGGAGGGGACGGACTTTGCAGTTGAATAACTATTCGAATTTTGTGAATAGAATAAAGATTTTTTCTATAATAAAGAGTAACTCTAGCACTACCAGTAGCATTGAAAACCTGAGAATCAATTTTTTCTCCGTTAAGGCCTTTCCTTAGCGGAACGTCTAATATACATTTTGAAGTAATTTCAACGACTTACTGCATTGCAAAATCAATTTGTGTCCTGAAAATAGACTTGATTGCATTTCGACCCTCCGAGAATTGTAGGTAAATTAGAGTCTTGAAGAGCAGCTGCAACTACTCAGGGTTCAAATAAGCAAAGCTCAATAATCGACCAATGCATTTGACCTCACTTCCTGAATATTCTTACACTGTTTAGAACTCGAGAATTAATGGAATTCTAAATTTGAAAAAAAACTAATCGCTGTCAAATCATTCCCCTAAGATCAATTGAGAAACTGGAATAATATTGATTTTCAATCCTTTGAATTTAGAAGCGGTGATTTTACACTTGGATTTTCAGGAAAAATTGACAAAAATCAAATTTTATCAAATTTAGAACATTTCGATTGTTATACGCAGGGTAAGTTGAAAGTCCTCGGATATTTAAAAAATCATACAAAAGCTTATACATTTCTTACACAAAGAATCCATTGGACCAGAATCTTGGTCCAAGCAATGACCAAAATAAATCCGGTCTAGTGTCGCGAACTAAAGCGATGAGGTCGAATTTCTGAGATGCATTCTAATTTATGCATACACGTGATTTTAAAATTGTTCTGTGAAGCGTAAACTCAATAGTTAATATTGAAAATAATTATTTATCAAAAACAAACTTTTCAAAATTAAATGGTAATCGTATAGAGTGAAGAAGCTTGTTCTGGCTAAAACGGGATTTTCTCAAAGAAACTATTATTTGACCATATCAAGTAAGTTTCAACACATTTTGAGCTTCAATGAACTTTAGATTATGTATAAAGTGAACAATCTGATTCAGAATGTACAGAGAATATGAGTGATAGACGATCAGAACTCAAATATCAAATCTGATCTACCATTGAGGTTATGCTTTTTTATATATTGAATATTTCATGTAAAAATTTATATAGAATGACTCTGAGTTTATTTTCGCGTCAATAAAAGTTCATTCAATATTATAATTTACTGAAACTTGCATGATGCAGTAAAATAAATGTTATCATGAGAAAAATCAGTTTTGACAGTAAATGTGTTTTTTCCCTCTATATGATTGAAATTCCGTCAGAACCACTTTGTTTTCGATAAATACATATTTGCATTGTTAATTTATTGTTTCAAGCTGCAAAAAAAAATCTTATTATTTCCAATAATTCAAATCTGAATTCAGAAGCTTATATTCGAATCTTGTGATAGGGAAATTCAATTTCTAACTATTTAAATGTGAGAGCTTTGAATTTCGATTCCTTTTTCCCAGTAAAATTCTTTGAATTTGAAATTTTCGAAAATTTAGGATTATTAGATTATTATAAAGCAATGTTGTTCAATGTTTTCAAGTGTCTTAAAAAAATCATGTTTGAAGTATTTTATCATTCAATCCTTCGAATGAGAGCTTTTTTTATTCCTAATTCTAAGTACCTCAAATCTCCAAGCTCATTTTTTTAATTATGTACCATAAGTTTTAAAATGCTAAAGAACTTAAATTTCACAGAATCTTTAATATGGCAATTATTATTACTAGAAGAATTTATATTCTAATTTTTTCAAATTCATAGTCTCTCAAACTTGAAACTTTCAAGAATTTAATGTCATTATTTCCCATTTGAATATTAAATACGAAGCCTTTTTCTAAATAAAAAAACCTAGAAATTACTCAGACATTGTTCCTCAGCTATAATTAATGCAAAACTTTAATTATCGAATTTGATCAAATAGTCTTGAGTTGATAAATAATTGTTATTAAAAATGTCAATTTGAAGAGATCCCAGAAAATAGAATGATCTTTCATATATTTTCTGACATTCTTGTAAAAATAATAAATACGACTCCGATACTGGACCCCAGAAAATCTTGCAGACGTCTAATCGGCTACAAACATATATAAAAATATTCTGTACATGTAAGGGTATGTAGCCGGATTTAGGTGCATACCGTATAAACTAAGTATGACCAGTAGAAAAAAGTAGTCATTAGAAACGTTACCTATGAAGCGAATCGATAATGTAACCTTAACTCTTACGATTCTCATGTTTACCAATATATATTCTTATATCCATCATACGTCCCACAGAGATCAAAAAACGTCTGAAGATATTTCAAATAATTTATATTAAGGTAGAAAAACTTTTTTTCGTTGAAAAACATGCCTTCTTCCTAATTTATAATGTGCGCAGAATAGCTTTTTTTGCCCAGAGACGAAGAGGGCGCAAAGTATCTTTTTCGCGCCCGCTTCTCCAGTCGTCGGGCAGAAACTGTTACTTACCGCCCACCGCACATGCCGTTCAGTTTTTTGAGAAACACAAGGATTTATTCCAAGATACCTGGAAACAGTGAAACAATTATCAAAAAAAGTTTTCGAGTGGCAATCAAGGTGTTATCTGCAATTATTTACAATTATTATATTATTTATTATTCTTCAAAAAAACTTCATAAATAGTCATCATTATCAGGTATTTATGATGAAAAACAAATTTTATCAGCAATAAGGCCAAATAATGCATTTTATTGACCTTTTCAAACAATCATCTATTATTTCGAGTGATTGCAAGGAATTCTCGCTAAGTAATTGGCTATAAATTGATTGAAAGAAAAACAGCATTTCTTGTTTATAAATACATAAGATGGAAGAAATTTATTTATAAAACTGTTATTAACCATAAAAAATTTTGACTGACACCTGAAAGTACTCAGAAGGTCAGATAATAGTCATTTACATTTAAATATGCTAGAAAAACAAGTTTGTACGTTGGGAAATAGCCGAATAGTTAATTTTTTAATCAAGTTTCTTCCAACAATCATCAACTGTTATTCGTTAATAACAACGAATCATGGCTTAATAATTGCGTATGACTTCCCTTGAGAGAATCGGAATTTTATGTTTATTAATACGTAGGATGGTACAAATTCTTTTTAAAAAATTGGTAATAACTATATAAATTATTGATTGTTATTCAAACGTACTCAGAAGATTAGAAAAAATCTCTAATTGAATTTTTAGGTGACATTCACGGGAATTTTTTGTCAATTCTGAAGCAAGAACTCGATATATTTCTTCATAAATACCTGATGTGGATGATTGTTCATTACATTTGTTTATAACCTATCAAAAGATTTGAGAAATTATATTCACTTAATATGATAACTCTTCTTGTTCCTGAATGGTTCAGATTGCGTGCAAACTTAGCGATGAATCTCAGTCAGTCAGCTCAGAATCATTTTTATACACCTACTTGTTACCAACAAATTAAATAAATTTTAAAACATCCGCGTTGCTGCTGGAAATTTTTCTAATAGTTGCTTCACTCATTCTAGGTCACTCGGAATGAATTTGAGTATTTCTAAAAAAAAAACGGTACCATCTAAAAATTAAAAAACAACAATTTTTTCCATTTTCGTCATCAATTAGGAAAAATATATTTTTCTCTCAGAAATATGCTCTGGAAAATTGATGCGGAATCTTAATGGCTTTTATCCTGAAAAATTTGTGAATTGGACAGAAATTGTCTTCTGAAAATCAATTTGTTCTTAGACCGTTTTTTCCCACTGTGCGTTCCCGCGTATAAGAATTCATCTCCTCATCGACGATCCAACTCTTATTGTACATATCTAATAAATCTCCTCATTATTTTTTAGCGACCACAAAATCATCCTCGCTCATCAAATTTCGTGGCGTGTAAAAAAGGTTCGAGATCGAAAGTGTCATGAATCGACGTGTCCAAATGACAAGGTTCTATTTGAAAATTTCTTATTGTAAGGTTCTAACTCTGTTAGTGAAAATTAAAAGGTTGCTTCAAAATTAGGGCACTGATATTACTCAATTCATCTCATTCGGAAATCTCAAGTTTGAGGAGCTTGCCACCTGAAATACAATCTTTTACCTAGCCCTTTTCGAGTTGCAGGTTGAAAAGTTCTAACTCGAGGTAAAAAAATTAATTGAAGACACTGATGATCTCAAATATATTCCTATTCAGGATTCTCAAGTTTTGGAAGTTTTCTACTCCAGATGTAATTTTTTAGTTTACACTTTTCGAATTGCATATTGAAATATTCTAACTCGGGATGTACAGAATGAAATTTTGTATAAATTTGAGGACGCTAGTATTTCCCAATATGTATTATACATGGTCCTAGAGTTCTGGGAGTTCACACCCGAGATAGAATCTTTGAGCTTGCACTTTCCGAGTTGCAAATTGAAAAGTTGTAACTCGAAACATGCAAACTGAACGGTTTTATGAACTTGAGGACGTCGGTGTTTCTCGAAATATCTTATACAGGATCCTGGAACATTCGGAGTTTCGCTTCCGAGATAGAATCTTCTAGTTTGCACTTTCCGAATTGTTGATTGAAAGGTTCCAACTCGATGAGGGCAGATTAAAAGGTTGTATAAATTTGAGGACGCTAGTATTTCCCAATATGTATTATACATGGTCCTAGAGTTCTGGGAGTTCACACCCGAGATAGAATCTTTGAGCTTGCACTTTCCGAGTTGCAAATTGAAAAGTTGTAACTCGAAACATGCAAACTGAACGGTTTTATGAACTTGAGGACGTCGGTGTTTCTCGAAATATCTTATACAGGATCCTGGAACATTCGGAGTTTCGCTTCCGAGATAGAATCTTCTAGTTTGCACTTTCCGAATTGTTGATTGAAAGGTTCCAACTCGATGAGGGCAGATTAAAAGGTTGTATAAATTTGAGGACACTGGTGTTTCCCAATATATTTTGTATGGGATTATCAAGTTTTTGGAGTTTGAACTCCAGATAGAACCTTTTTATTTGATCTTCCCGAGATGAAGATGGAAAGGTTCCAACTCAAGACCGGCAAATTAGAAGAATAATTTGTGTTCTAAAAAATTTGTTTCTTTTAGAAAGTCTTAACCGAAAATTGAAAATTTCAGAAAAAAATGCTTTTTTTCCAAATTCATTGAATTAGAAAATGATAAAAAATTCAATGAAGAGTTTCTAAAATGTTCAAAATAGAAAATAAGCGGAGTGCAAAAAGCCTGATCGCGTTTGCTGGAAATATCTATTTTAATATTAAAAAATAAGTTTTCTCCTAAAACTTAAAATTCTATAAGCACTAGGGAGGAACAAAAATGCTCAAATTCATCGGTTCTTCTGGGCTCAGGAGAAAGAATTTCGTGGAATTTGTTCAAAAACTTCACTATTAGTTCATAACCTATGGCAAATATGTTTGTATACACGCAGATTCTATTAGATAATTCTTAGTCACACAACATTCTAGATTTTAAACACAAAACAGAAAACTAATAAAGTGTGTTCAATTTAGAATTTCTAGATATTTCTAGTTTTTTCAGAATCAAATCACACTAGAATGACGAACATAGTCTTCCCATTGACAGTCGTCCCGACACTGTCGCTTGTGAACGAGACGCTCCAAGGGGTTCGGGGAGAGACACTGGACTCGCCTCAGTCTCGGCCTATGCCTTAAGTTGGAAGCGGGCAGTCCCCAAGCGGGCAATTTTGTCAATGCGCTAACGAACAAAAATTACAAGACCGATGATAGCTGAGCCAGAAACCTGACTATGTTCGAGGTTCCAGTATAATTCAAGTAATTGAACTAAATATAATAATAGAATCATTTCGTTCATAAATTATTCAAATTCTCGAGAAATGTTTAATCTAATCCACAATTTTTTTCCTGAATACGATGGATGTGATTAATTTGGGCATTTTTGCTTCACTCTAATATTCCGACCAGTTCTAAGGAAAAAACAAAGATCATGCATGTATAGTTGTAGCATTTTAGAGTTCATGCGAAAATTTCGAGAACTTAATGGAAATTAAATACTGAACCAAAAAATTAATTGAATGAATTCAATTCATTTGTTTGTTCCATTATTCGATTAAATTATCAAACAAATTATTGAAATGTAAGGATGAACAGGAATATATTTTCGAAATCCAGCAATCATATCGCGAAGTCACAGAACTCATATCAAGTACAGGATCAATTTTTTTCTTAAAAAAAATTAAAATCATCGAAAGCAAATAAAATAATTGAAGCATGGGCTCTGGTCAAAATTTACAAAAACCTCAAAACGCATTTTTATTCATAGCTTCAAATATTGAGACCAACCAAATGAAAATACGATTATTCCCTTATGAAATAACGAATTCTAATAAATGCAGAATGAGTACTGGTAGATTTAAGTATTTAACCAACGTTTTGAGGCCATGCAATGCTTGCCCGATTCCTACTTACTGATATTTTTTCTCCTCAACTTACGTGTAAACAAATTTAGATTCCTCGAATGATTTAGATTTCTTGAATTGCAAGAAAATCAATTTTTGAACATTTTTTTTCTTTCCCGTAAAATTAAGGACCATACAAACGTTCCTCAGGGGGGCTCACAAAGAATGTCGTCTATTTTCAACTTTATATCTCACTTAGTGTACGGGCAGGTTGCTGCGGGAAAATGTCGGTAAAGTAGGAATCAATTGAGTATTACATGACCTCAAATTGTAGCCTTTCATGTATTATAATAATGTACCTTTACAAGATTTTTGATCAGTAGACCTTCGTCGATTCGATAGTCAAACTCGCTAACAAACTAGTTCACAAGATTATAAAAATTATTCTAAAAACTATTATAAATGAAATTGGATGACAAGAATTGAACATAAAATATTCCAACGGCCAGCGGTGCATTTTACTGCAACATTCTACCTTATGTAAATTTTCCCCTAAAATTCTGATAAATGGAGTATATTTTAAATGTCCAATTGTATTCAAATGTGCATCTGTTCAAAGAAAAGCATGCCTTCTCTCGAATAAATGTTCAATGCCTAATAGAAACAAGTTTTCCATACTATAGAATTCAAGTTTAAGAAATACAAAAGTTCGCCTCACTTGTCAAAAACTGTTGATATTTTTTTTCGATTTTGGGACCAATTCTTCGTTTTCAACGAATCTGATCATTTTACAAACACCAGTAGTATGAAATTCAAATTTAATCAAATTACAATAGTTATGAGCTTAGTGATTCGAAATTTCTACCTTACCGTCATCGAAAGTGTACGACAACTAAAGTGGTTCGTGTCCGTACTAAGTTTCTTCATGTCGTCAAGAATATCATAAAAACTTAGCACGGATACAAACCAATCGAGCTTTGGGACATTCTCGATGTCGATAAAGTAGAAACATGCAAATAGAACTAATCCTGCCCATTCACTCGTTTAACAATTTTTCAAATTTTATAAGATTTATCACCCCATCTGAATAATCATACTCTTATTTCCACATCCACTTGCTCCATCCTTTTACTGATGTACCTAAAATTCAAAATTTTCGAATAAAGGATATTTTTACCTATAATTGAAGAAAATAAATAATTGAATCTTTTGAATTTTAGAAACGATTTGGTTGGCGAGACGCCGGCTTGGATTTCGTCAAGTTTGTCATTATATATTCTATTAAAGTAACATATTTTTCAGGAAGTTTTTCTGAAAAAGGTGAGGCTTCGACAACAAACTTCAATGAGAAGTTTCTTAGCTGGAGAGTGTTTATAAACGTGTTTCTAACATTCTAGCCTAACTTGTTAACTTTCAAACCATAGGTAGCAGACGAAGTGAAAATACTGAAATTACTCTAATCGTTTCAGCTGAGGGGAGAAAATTTGTAGGTTGGCTAATCCTTACCGACATCGTTCTGTATATTACCGATAGTTGTACAGCTTTAGTGGTTCGTGTCAATACTAAGTTCCCAGAACTTCCTTGATGGCGTCATAAAACCAAATATTATAATTTCTGAACAAATAGGAATTTTTCCTCAATTTTCAAATCCAAAAATGAAACAGAAGATCCAAACAAATTTCAATTCTTTTTTTATTGGTATTTTTCATGTACATCACAAATTTTTTCCCTCAGCTTTAACAGTTTGATTGAAAAATAAATTTAAATTAAATTATTCATTCTTTACACAATTGAAGAACATTTAATTAAATTTAATTAAAAATCTTCACTTTGAGCTACTGTCTAGAGCTAGACATTACTGGGTGATGTAGGACCTTGATGACTGTATACAGACATATTGACTACATCGAGGACCAATCAATTATTTAAGTGCCGACTCGACTTACAAAATTTACACTGCAATGGAGATTCTCAAGGATTTCATACAGGCTGGAACGAAATGCATGTGATTCGATTTTATTGGAGTGTGTCCATAATTGTAAACGAATCAATCAATTATAATCATCGAAATTTTAGGTTCATCGCTCCATGGTTAAACACAAAAAAAAACTTGTTATCGTCGTTAAGTCAGAGAAAATATATTTGAAAAGAGTGTATTCGAGTTCTATAATAATATATAAATATATTCTACGTACCTATTCGAAAAAAAACAAAAAAATTGGAAACCAAAAACTTCGAAAGTTTCATTTTCGGGTGCTAAGATCGTAGAGAAATACAGATAGAGGCGACAAGCCAGCTTGGAATACGCCCGCGCGTAGAGAGAGAAAGAGAATCAGAGGTCTCGAGCAGTCACCCCACTCTCTGGCACTCTGTCTCTTTCTCTCTCAGCAAAATGGAGTGGACGGTTCGGTTTTACAGAGCAGCCTACGGCTTGTCACCTCTATCTGTTATCTCTATGGCTAATAAGACATATTTTAAAAAGTTGTTACTTCCAAGTGTTTTGGGAAGAACGTAACCAATAATATTGTATGGCAATAGTATTATCCATTTTTGGAAGTTTTAAATTTGAATATTACATAGATTATTATAAGAGACTTGGAATGAAACTTTGAAGTACAAAAGCTATTTTTGATTTTCAATTTTTCCCTATTATATTCTTGTATAAGATTGGTTTCTCTCAGCGAAAACGACTCGGATTTTAGTCAACTCTTCTCATCTATTCAGGATTCGTTTCAAAGACTTTTCTTCCACACTTTTTAACACTTTCTGGAACCAGTTCCATTTTTCTCGACATTTTTGGTCAGTCTGCAATTTTCGCAAAAATGAGCATATTATTAGATTGAAAATTTATGTGTGCGAAAATCGCAATCTGCTTTTTTCATTGAATTTAGGTAACGTTTTTTCTCTCTCATGTTTCATTTTCTAATAATAATTATTCCCATCATCTTCAGCGGATCAGAACTGCGAGAAAAGTCCAAAAACATCATGTACGGTGTAATCGTAATGAGAAAGTGTATCTCATTTTTTAATATTATTGTTAGCGACTCATGAAATATATCTTACTAAACTCATAATGTATACAGAAACATGGACGAAAATACAAAATATAACATTTCAATTAACACAACTAATTTTTGTTTTCTTTACTAAAAATCCATTATTCTTCACATAGTTTAAATGGAAAATGTAGTAGATGAGACAAATTTTTTCTCCATTGATAAGCCTGATGAGCCCAAAGTTGCAAAAACCTGAGAAATTTGAATTTTCCCGCCTTTCTTCGTTCACAGTTGGACCACCAGAATTTTACTGCGCAAGCTCATGGAGGTCGTGTAGCAGGAGCTGAAATTAGGTGCAGGGATGCGCTCTCCTGAGGTGAGATTGTCGAATAAAATAAAATCCGGGATTAGTTATATTTCATCAATTTTCTCTACGATGCCTTACGATTTTTGGAATTAAGTTCCCTATGACGCGTTACACTGCACACACTTGGCCGATGAGGGCTGGACGAAAAGAAGTGTTACAGAGACCAAACCGCGTCAAATTAGCAATGCGTATACTCAAATAGGCAACTTTAAAGTATTATTAGTCTGATCTTGCTCGAAGTATACGTTCGATATTTTATTGGTTGTGGATGCAAAACCGGTACCAGTAAAAAAGAAAATGCCGGTACCGGCAAAAAAAAATTTGCCGGTACCGTTAATTTTTTTTTTACCGGTTTTTTTCCAATAATTTTATCCAAAGAAATTTGCGTAAGGTGGTATCCTTTAAAGGAAAAATAAAGGGAAATGCATGTGACCAACATCAATTCTGTGAACGGCCACAGAACTATCACCGTCCCGCCCTCCACCGAGATTTAGTGAAAAGGGAAGATATGCAATCACAAGTATTCAGATTTTCTCTAACAAGACTTAAAAGAGAGTAAAAGGTATGTGATCTACATTATTTCCCCGACTACACGGAGAGAACTGTCTAGCGGAAATTGCACGGAAAGTTGTCGTACCTTTTTCGCACGCGCTCAATGTGCTTTAATCGTATGAATCGGTGGGGAAAAAGCACGAGGAGTGTTCGTGCAAAGTAAGCACCGAACGCAT
>WSXT02007412.1:0-14801 GCA_011762715.2 Neuroterus valhalla | reverse complement strand
TTTCGAATAAAAAATCATCAGTTTTTATTTTTTTTTACGGCAACTATGATTTCTACGAAAAAAGTTTGGACGTGTACATGCATTCATTTTTCAAAAGCTATCGAGCAATATTTTTCATTTTTCCAAATTCGCACTTCTGATTCTGACTCGTAACGTCACCGCTCGGACTCGAGCGTGCGACCGATTCTTGCACCCGGTCCTTCAATTTGTTTAAATATTATTTTATAAACAACGGCGAATGACTTGAAAATTGAATGGAACCAACCGCAGAACAAACCCTTCCAAATGAGACCAAAACCAATAAAATCGGTTCAGCCATTCCAGAGATATGCGCGAACATACATAAAAAAAGAACATTGAGGTCGAATACAGAACCTCCTTCTTGTGGTTGAAGTCGGTAAAAATACAATGCAACACAATTAAAGAGTGGATGGTATATTACTATACTTGAACTTTCGAAACTTTTCGGGTCACCTGTAAAGCAGACTTTAGAAATATGACTTGAGAGTGCAAAAATATCATCTGTTAGAATATTACTTTTGAGCAAGTTTTTACTATTAGAAACTGGAAGAAATTATACACTTCTGAATATCTACATGGATAATCAGGAGAAAATTACTGTATTTCATGGTTTTAATTAGGTTTTATTGAGTGGACCGGCTTTTGTCGTTTGCGATACTAAGTTTTCATGCACTAAATAGTTTCCAATTTTCAACGTAATAATTTGACGAAAGATAGTCATGATATCGTTCCCAGATTTTATCATACTGATACAATTTCACTTGTTAAATTATCACGCATAACAAATAAGTCATATTTTATGGAGTGGGATCGATGGGAAGTACATGGAGGCCTCTTGGTCCATGTTTTGAATAAACTTGTGTTTAATTTTATTGACTGTTTCTAGCAGCTACAGTTTGCTCTTTCGCGTTAAGAGTAAAACGTTAATGTGATTGTTATTTTATTCATCGATTGGGAGAAAACAGCTGTCGGCGATTGAGCTGCTTGAACATCAGCATTTGTTATTGGTACATGCTGATTTACGTCACTTCCAGACGAATCACTATCAGAACTATTCATTATAAATGCCTTTACTTGCGCGCAACGTGTAAGTCCGTGTTCAATACACACACGCGGCGCGTCTTGTGTGCGCCGTGTCCCCCAGCAAGAGTGGGAACGTGCGAAAGGAGTCTACTGTACATGTACTACACCAGCCTCCAGAACGATAGGGAAGTTGAAAGAGAGAGGGAGAGATAGCTGCGTTGGTGCCATGCTATCGACATTTTCAGTCGCATTTTTCGTGACGCCGACAGGGTGTTCCCGTTTTTCGCAGTTAGGTGGCCTCCCCCGGAGCATATGTATACCCTCCCAAAAAGAAGCAAAGCTTCAAAAATCATTGCTGTTCATGGTTTGTCAAGTTTGTTGTGGTGTTAAATTCACTCGATTTTCGGCCATCATGATACAAAATCTTCAAAGCTTGCCGACCGTCAGAGTTGAAAAATATGGAAAGTAAATGAATGTCTGTTAGTCTGTTTTCAATAAGCCCTTATTTTATTGACAATTTTCAGCAGTTACAGTTTCGGATTTCTCAACGAAAACCCCTTATCATCAGGATATGCAAACTACTGTTCATAGTTTGTGAATTTTGTTGAGGTGTTTTTACAGTGAACAAACGATCGATTTATGAAGTAAACGACAACAAAGAATAGCAAATCACCATCGGGAAATTTTTAAAATGGCTTATCTTAGCGAGCTTGTTCCAGAGCCTAGACCAATATTTTAAAACAAATGTAAATACCATGAAAGAAAAATGTCCCGCCCTAAGTTCTGAACGTTCAAGTGAAAGGAATTTTTGCTGGTGACCTCGTTAACTAGAAACAGTGCAAAAATATTTGTTTAGGTACTTATATTTTGAATAATACATCATAAAAAGGAATGTATAGTTAATTATTTGAAATTTCAGTTGGAACAATATTTATAGACAATATGATGACTACAGACTTATATGATTTGCACTTTATTCGCTAACATAATATTCAATATTATAATTGAAAATAACTGATCTTCAGTCGCAATTCAATATTAGGTTATGTTACTTACTGAAATGATAGTTACTTTTCTACTAACATATAGACCATGTTCATTGATCCTTCATAACTTGGAATTACAGACGGACACTGACAAGAACAATAATAACAATTTATGTCAACGCGACTTTCGCGGACCATGAACGCGTAACGTCATTCGCTCGAAAAATGGCAACTTTACATTTCTATAGTAGAAGGGTGGGATGACACACTTATGTTTCAGTTTGTTCATTGCATAAAATTGCGATTATATTATTACCAGGAAAGAGAAAACGCGATCGAGTTATTTCTCTAAGAAATTTAAAATTAATTATCGAAGTTAGAAAGAGAGGATAGTTAGAGTGAGAAAAGGGATCAGCGACAAGGAAATTGGCGTAGCTCTTGAGATTTTGGTAGAGTGTGAGTACAGCGCGACACCGCAACCGCGAGTCGCACCAACCCCAAACGGTTCTCACGAACCGCTGGTCCCGTTCGGTTCTTATTGAAAAACAACATGCATTTCATTATTATGTAATGAAAAAAATATTAAGAGTTTTTTAGTTGGACCCATGGAAATGGAATGTGAGTGCCTCGAAATGGCCAAGTCCAGAGTGACATTTCTATTTGGAAATTTTTTGGGGGGATCAAAAGCATATTATAAAGTGAGTCCTGCAGGCACAGAATCACCTCATAATTGAACGAACTCGACTTGTGTCAACAAAATATGGAAAGTGCACGATGTTTGCTTTTAAAAATACGAGAGCACGGAAGTAACTTGGACTATGATTTCAGCCGCTAACAAATCAACTCGAATTAAGCGTAATTACTTACGTCAGATTATGCAGGGTGCCAGTCTCTACTCCCTATCCGGCAAATTTATCAATCCTTTTATAATTCTTTATATCCCGAGTCCCGACGCTATATTATTGCTGCTCGAGTTTGCTCTCTACCAAACTTTTTATACCATTCCTCATCTATAAACTTTTAATAAGGTTCGTAGGAGAAAAATATTATTCAAAGGAATTTCCTGGTTGAAGGAACTCAAAATAGACGCATAAGAGTATTTCACGATCATTTTTTGGTTTTCTACCGGTCAGTTTTTTATTTGGCCCGATCATCTTGGAAGAGTTCATATTATATGGATGATTCCAAACGAAGTTTAAACATCTTGAGAATTGGAAAAAATGAAACAGGAAACTTTGGGAAATAATTATAATTCTGAATTGAAACATAAGATAATTTTTGGTCATAAGAATTGCAATTCTAATTTGGAACAGATAACGTGTCGAAAGAATTATGATTCTGAATTCAAGCAGGGATTCGTTTTACTTCCTTCCTTCTAACTCAGAATCGAAATTTTTTCCCAAAATTTCCGTTCCATGTCTGAAAATGCTCTGTTTCTAGTCGAATAATCATTCTTTACGTACAAATCTTTTCCCAAAATAAAAATCATAATATTCTCGACAAAATTAATGCTTCAAAGTACACCTGAAATAAAGGTCATAATTTTGTACTCACAATTAGAATTCTTTCGGAAAATTTCCTGTACCGGAGTGCCAATTACAATTTTGTGTGAGATTCCTCATTCAAAAGTCAGAATTATATTTTTCCAGGAGAGCTACCCGTTCCAAACTACAAATGAAAATTCTTTACTAAAATTCACTGTCCCACTCAGAATTTGAATTCTTTGAGCTGTGATGTTTTTACAAATTCCCTGTTTCAAAATTCAGAATAGAAGAAGTAATAAAATATATAAGATTACTTTTAATTTGCAGATTAGTACATTCGTGATTTGACAGTTCTCCCAATTTCCAAGAGATTTCTGAACATTCTGAAAGATTGGAAAGATTTCTAATTGGTAACAGAGAATTTGGGGTAATAATTATCATTCTGAATTCAAACAAAGCTTTTATTGTTTGCATTTTCTTCTTCTAAACTAAAATTTAAATTATTTACCGAAATTTCTGTTCCATGGCCTCTGGTACACTCTTTGAGTGTAAAAAACTGAAGGTCAAGTTCGTTAGCCAGCTATTTTGGATAAAAATTCGGAAAGTTGCGGCATTTGTAACATTTTTTAGACCATTTTTTTTTAAGACTTTAAAATTCTATTTACGTTCCATTGTAGTACTCGGAAATTAGAACAATTTATTCTTAAAAATTTTTTCGATGAAAAAAAAAATTGTCAGAGTTATAGCATTTTCGAAATTCAAAGACACTAACGAAAATGAGAATTTCGAGCCAAATAACGACGTATGATATGAAAAAAAAAGTCGAGAGGAGAAAAACGTCGCTTCTTGAGAGCTCATATTATTATCATAACAAAATGTTGAATTTTTCCGAAAAATCGAAAATTCAAATTTTGGTCGCACAAAAAATAATAAAAAATGGAAAATCTCATTTTCCGGTAAAACTATGAAACTAATTACTATGAAAAAATTGAATTTTTTAACAAACGACATATGCTGAAGAAAAAACAGACGGACAAAAGTTCTTTACCAGGAAAAGATCTAAAAATATGTTATTTATCATTTTTAACAAGATACGTAGTTTTCAGACAGAAAATTGATTAGAAAAAGTTGTTCGCACAAAAAAGATCTATCAATTTGTTATCAATCATTTTTTTTATGGAACGCGTAGTTTCTATTTCAATCGTAAAATATTTGATGAAAAAAAAAATCTGATTTCTGAAAAAACGACGCAATCAATGAAAGAAATTAGGCAACAAAAGTTCTCTACCCAAGAATGAGCTACAAATTTTTTATCAATACACGTTGTTTTTGTTTTGATCATAGCAGCAATATTCAAAATATATGAACTCAATTTTCTATTAGAAAAAAAAACATGGTACGAGGTAGCATAATATAATCTACATTTAATGTATTAGAGTTACAGATAATTTTGAAAAGTTCGCGTTTTTGGCCCTACTAAAAGAATATTCACAATCATCAAATTGCAGCAGTCCACGTTTTGCCTCTTAGTTTCAAGAGCTCTATGCACACATGCAGGGAAGTATAAAGACCGAGCGCGTAGCGCGAGTTGAATTTATTTATTATTATTCATTATTATCGAGCGTGAAACGCGAGATCCAACGGACGCGCGCCCTAGGCGCATTCAAACTCAAACTTGCGAACGAAAAAAAGGCTTTTTAATTCGAACAAATTATTTGCTAAAATTCAATTTATTTATTCTCCGCCCAAACCCAGAATCATGATTCTTTTGAAAAATTCCTTGTTCCAGTTCCAATTCACAATTTAATTTATTCACGAATAAGTTTTATATCCTAATTTATTCAAATTCCCAGTCCTCGTTCCCTGGGTCGAAGTTAACGTCCTAATTCTTTGCAAAAAATGCATTCTGCAAACTAGAAATTATATTCCATTACTGAAAAACCTTGTCCCAATGCCAAAATTAGAATTCTCTGTTCTAGAATAAAAACTTGAACTCTTGAGGGTATTTCCCTGTCCTAAACCAAAAATTGTATTTCTCTACTGAAATGTCGATTGAATTTTATTTCATTTATTGAAATCCCTTGTCCCAACTCAAAAATTATAATTTTCTTATAAAATTCGATTATCCAACTCAAAATTAGAGAAATAAAATATATTCAACTAGTTTAATTTGTATATTAATATATTAGGAGAAAAATCCCGGTTAATCAGTCAAATTCCCGGTCCTTTTTAAGTAAACGAATTTCCAATCATCTCCCGATTTTCTAGACCTAGAAGAAACCGAAAGAAATACAATTTTTCGCGTCGATTGGATTGAAAATTAAATTCCAAAGAAATGGTTGAACAAAATTGAGTTAATTTGTGCATCAATAAAATTGACTCCAAAGTCTTAAAGTTTAAGCTTGATAAAAATGATAAAAAGTATCAAGGTAATTATCCTACAGTGGTAAAATTGACCAATATGCTTTTGTCCTTGACTCATCATGTTCTGACCAAAAAAGGAACAAATTGCGGTCCAGGACCCAATTCAACGTGACTCGACTCTCCTTCATTTCGCCTTCAGTTTCGCAAAACAAAAACAAACACGTTTTAAGAATAATTTATTTCCCTCTCTTAGGGCACTTTTTTGTATATTTTTAAAAACATCCTATCAAATGTTACGTATTCCTAATATTTAGAATTCTTACAAGGCGACATAAAGTAGTTTTAGAATAGTTTCATTCAAATTTTTATGAATAATGAATACTAAATCTTCTGGGTAAAATGACACAAAAGAATCAACATCCTACTGTTAGGAATAATATTTATAGCCATCATATAAGCCAGTGACGTTTAAAGTCCAAAAACTCGCAGTTCAAAAATGTGGGAAAATTAATAAGGGGGATTGAGAAAAAAAGGGATCAAATGAGCAAAACGTCACTTGCTGACAGGCTTCAAATTAAGGGAAAATCCAGAGGAAAATATCACAGAAGGGATGGAATGAATCAATTCGATTAATCACAAAGAGAGAAAACAAGAACAAAAAATGAGAAAGAGCGACCCTTTTTTGAAGCCTCAAAGGGCCATATACTTGACCCTGAATTACTTACTCCAATCTTTTCAATTTATCACAAAATTTAATAATTATTTTTTACACAATATTAAAAAAGAAAAACCTTCGATTGCGATTGTCAGGACTGTCAATCAATAGTGTGCCTAAGCATCTTTTTTTGCATTCAGAAGAGTTCAAGGGGATTCGATAAAATTTATAAGAATTCGACGTAAAGTTTCACGAACCCAGAATAGATGTATCAGAATTTAGATTGAATCCGAAACAATTCAAGCTAACTTCACAAGATTCTGGTTAAATACTGAATAATCCTGATGAATTGAAAAATTTTGAACTATTTTACCTATTAGAGTTATATTAGAATAAATTTTGAAGAACTCAAGGTAAATTTTTAAAAAAACCTAACAAAAGTCCAAATAATTCAGGATGAATTCAAAAAATTCAATATATTCCAAAGAAATAAAAGAAACTTTGAGAAATTCAGGATTCAAATGAATTGAAAACATCTTCAAACATAGAAAATAATCTTTTGAAATTAGAAGGCATTCAATTGAATTCATAAAATGCAGGGTGAATTTAGAATCATTCGAAAAATTTCAGGAATTCGAAATAATTCACAAAAATTGAAAAGAATATCCAAAATATTCCTATGATTTGAGTACCATTTTAATTTATCTAAAAGAATTCAGGGGGATTTAAGAAAAATAAATGAAGTTCCTCAAAATTCAAAGTGAGTTTGAAAGAATTCAGAAAGACTTCGAGATGAAAACCCTATCGAGTTGAGTACATTTGAGTGAATTAATAAGTATTTCAAGGAATTTCTAAATATTTAGAATTAATTCAGGATGAATTCAAAACAATGCAAATGCATCGGACAAAAAATCATAAATTCATAATAATTCAAGGTGAGTTTGAAAATTCTGGGTGAATAAAATAAAAAAATATTTCGAAAAACCTTTTAAATCCATTGAATTGAGTAGCATTGAGTAAATTTAAGAATTTACAGCGACTTCGACAAAAATTCAAGAGGATTTCAAAGAATTTATGGCAAATTCGGAAACATCAAACGTATCTTTTAGTGGATTCAGGATAACTAAAAAAAATTCGAAACATGACATTAATTTCAGTCAAACTGAAATGAATCAAAAAGTACTGACGGAAATTCAACAGACATCGATGAAATCCATCAAATTCAAGGTGAGTTTGAAAGTATTCTGGATGAAATAAAGAAAAGAACCGTTTCAAAAAATCCTTATAATTGAGTGAACTTAAGCATTGAGGGCGAATTCGAAAAAATTCAAGATAATCTTAAATAATCAAAAAAAAATCAGGATGAATTTGAAATAATTCAAATAAATTGAAAAAATATTCAAAATATTCTATTGTTTCCAGTAAGACTGAAGCGTATTAGGAAGCATCCAAGTGAATTCAAAAGATACAGATGAAATTAAAAAGAATTCAAGGTGAGATCTGAAGAATTCAGGGTGAATTGAAAATAGACCAAATTTGTCCAATGAATTGTGTAGAATTGCAAAATATTTTATTGATTCCAATTAGCCCAAATTAATTGAGAAGAATTAAAGTGAATTTAAAAAGAAAATTCAGAGTGGATTTGAAAGAATTAGAAGAAACTATGAGATAAATAAATCAGAATCCAGGGTGAACTTTTAATTAAATCATATTTTTTGTACGTTTTTTGCTTGATTAAAAATATTCCATGGATTTCAGTAAAACTGAAGTAAATTTCTGAGAAACCAAGGGAATTCAAGGAAATTTTGAATGAGGTATATAGACATGAATTCAAAAGTGGATAACCCATCGGTTTTCTGTTTTGATTTATAAAAAGAGAAACGAGCTAAGTTATTTTTTCTGAATTTGAAGAAGTGATTCAAGAGAAAAAAGTTACTGATGTGACTGTGGCAAACCTGGCACTTGTCTCGAAAAGTGAACAAATAAACAAACTTGACCCCAACTTTGATTTACACCATGATCCTATTTTTGAAGAACCTCAACCCTTTTCTTAACAAAACTTACCGCGACTCCTAGATTATCGATTAACACCCAGAAGTTCAAGTAAACCTTAAAAACGTTGCTGACCCAGTGGAAACACTGTCCTAGAGGGAATAGAAATGAAATAACCGACACACAATTGAATAGGAGAATCAGGAAGTAATATGAGAAGGAAAGAAAAAGTCCTGCTCCCGCCTGGGACACACATTTTTGACGTTTTACGTCCGGCGTCTTTCGATTGTGGCAAAACACTCACAAAAAACACTATGAGTGCTTATTGTTGTCGAATTTCATTGTCACTTGAGATAAAACTCGCCTTCCAGATCCTAGAGATAAAAACGCTCACGCCTGGGATAAATCCAGATAGCAAAAATATCAATTCTCGAGTGTCAACTCATGCAGAGCCAAGTTCTTGGAAATCTCGTCCCGATACCCACGACTTTAAGTGCCTTCGCTCGCACTCGCAGATTTTGTCTCTCACTTACCTGTGCATTTTTCGGACTTGGGCGTTGACGCCATCATTCTCCCGTCTCTCGTTCTCGCCAAGCACAACACTATTTCATTTTCGCGACCGGCAGCCCTGTAATCCACGCACTAACCGCGATTTAAATCTAATGTAAACTCGACGTGCACCGCTACATTTTCGTTTGTCAACCATTTTCATCTGATCGGGCTCCCATCTGCCATCTAGTGGCATGAACGGAAACTCCACGAGAGCGATGAAGAAGGGAATGGAGTAAACAGGAGCAAACCTGTCAGTTGCTTGACATTTCCGAATTTCCCACCCATAAACTCACAAGTAGGCGAGTTATTTAGAATTTCTAAAATTTTTAGACTCCAATTCCCCAGGAAAATCAAAAGTGCATTGTTTTGTGGAAGGGAAGACGGAAAATGGAGTGGAAAATAGTGCATTGAAAGAGTGTAGTGCCTGGGTGAAAAGTAAAGCACGTGGTAAAGTGTACAGTCGAGGCAAAAAGTGATGACACAATAACAATAACAATTATTCAAATTTGAATTTTGAGAACTTTCATTTGGAGTGGATTATCAAGGAATCAATGAATTGAGAGCAAATTTTGGCCTCAAGTTCTTGATGAAGAGACTTCGAAAAGGTGTGCATTTTTCAACCTATAAAATTGTTGGTTTTAAATTTATAAATAATGAATGCAAGTGCGTAACAGTAATTGGAAAGAATTTGAAGGCATTGCCTAATTTTCATGCATGCTTAATCTCCCTCAAAAATCTTGTAAATCATTTTTAATCTTCCGTTTTTCAGGTTATGGAAAACTCATTATTTTTCACGAACCTCACGAACTTTGTGTCGTATTTCTAGATTGAAAATTCAACTATTTAGATAAAAATACAACTTTCCTTGGTTAAAATTTAACCCTTTTTATTTGGAGAATCGAACATTTATAGTATCGAACATTTTAATAGCCTGAAGCAATCCGAAGAAAGTTCTTATTTTCTTCGGTTGCAATTCAGTTTAAAATCAATCCGACCTAACCTGTGAATCAATCCGAACCCATCCGAGCCAAATTTAATTCCGATTTAATCTAAGCCAATGCAAAATTCGGAATAATGTAACCCGCTTTCCAGTACGAATGAATCCGAGTCCGTATTGGGTCGGATTTATTTGGATTGAGTTTGGATGGATCAATAACCATTTCCGGATCGGTTCAGATAGTTTCGGATGCAGATTTTGGAATAATTCGGAATAAATTCTGATCCGAAACTTTCGTCCGGGTGGTTGGTTGTAATCGCAACTATTCGGTTTATAATTTTATCTTTTTTTAAGAATTTTACGATTTGGTTGAAAATTTATATTTCTTAGTTGAAAATTCATATTTTCGAGTTTATAAATTATAATCTTTTGTTCAGAATTCAATTATTTTTCCAGAAATTCCTTTTCTTCTTTTGAGTTATATTTTTTCTCAGGAAATCAACTGATCCATTAGGAACTGGTTTATTTGTATGATTGAAAATTATTCTTCGTTTATTGAAATTTCAACTACTTGGTTGAGGTTTTATCTATTTTGTTTCAAAATTTGGTCATTTGGTTAAAAATGCACCCATTTGGCTAAAAATTAAACAATTTTGTTGAATTCGTCCATTTTACTTCGAAGTATTACCAGTTGGTTGTCAATGCAACTGTTCGTTTGATTATTAATTTTTTTCGGATTCATCTTTTTTTCAAATTTATTATTCTTTGTTGAAATTGAACAGTTTTTGGTTGAATTTGAATATTGTTCCTTTAAATATTCGACCATTTCGTTAGAAATTCATCTTTTTTGGTTGGAAGATTCAGCAATTCGGATTGAAAACTCAACTCTTCAGTTGAAAACTCTTTTCTTTTGGTAAAAAACTAATCTCTTTCGGTTTAATATTGGACTACGTATTTTGTTGAAAATGCAATATATTTCAACTCAAAATCTTGAGCGTTTCATGTTGAATACAATATGGTACCTACGCATTGATTTTATGTAATGTTTAGGAATTCATTCCTTTTGCGTGATAATTCAACTATTTAGTTCTAATGCAACTATTCGGTTCATATTCATTTTTTCAATTCAACTATTTAGTTGGAAATCCATATTTTCGGGTTCGAAAATTGAAATGTTTCTTAAAACATTTTACTGTATTGTTGTAAAGTAATCTTTCGTGTTCAAAAATTCAATTCTTTGTTATAAGTTCGTCTCTTTGGATATTTTTCCGAAAAATTCGTCCTAATAGCTCTAAATAATCAACTTTTAGGTTAGAGTTTAATCTTTCTCGTAAAAAAAATCGACCATTTGGTTGAAAATTCATCTTTGTGGGTGAAAATCCAACTTATAAGTTGAAAAAACGTTTCTTTAGCTTGAAATTTCAACTATTTGGTTCTAAATGCAACTGCTTTGTCCATATAATGAACTTTCTTGATTCCTAAAAAATTCAACTATTCTTTTGAAAAATCATACTTTTTGGTGGGAAATTCATATTGTTATCATATTGTTCTAATTTTAGATTAAAAACTCAACTCTATGGTTGTTAATTCATTTCCGTTGGTAGAAAATTAATAGTTTTTTGTTGAAAATTCAAGTCTTTTGTTGAAATGCAATTAATTTCTACCTAATATCTTGAGCGTGTTGTATTGAGGACAATATGGTGCCAAACAATTATTTTATTTCAAGGGTTCCGTGGGCTGTGAAGTCTTCTAAAATTCTATGTTTGTTCTATTCTTCTACAGAAACTCAGTTTTTGTTGAAAAACAAGATATTCGAACGCAACTCGATTTTAACAGATAATTTTGTTGTTCCAGGAATTCGATTCTCCAACTACTCTCCATAATAGTACAAAGTACTACTCAACTTACTCAACCATGGGTAATTCTGGATTAAAGCAGCACTACGACACAGCGAAAAAAACAGGAACCTTGACACTCTCAAAAAGGAAATTGTCCGAGTTCCCACCGAATTTGAGGGAACTTGCTCCATTACTACGTACATTAGACCTCTCGGAAAATAGATTCCTGCAACTTCCTGCAGAATTGAAGGATTTTACGCTGCTCAAGCAGCTAAACATCAGCCATAACAGACTTGCAGACCTCCCGGAACAAATCGGATCGCTGGTGAAACTGGAGTGCCTAAACGCAAGTTTCAATCAATTGAAAATTCTGCCCTTTTCTTTATCAAGGTTATCTCATTTAAAGCAAGTGAATCTCTCTGATAATTGCATAACCGAATTTCCTCTCATGTTCTGCGGACTGAAACACTTGGACGTATTAGATCTCTCAAAAAATAAGCTGACGAATGTCCCAGATGCGGCCTCAGCACTTCATGTGACCGAACTTAATCTCAATCAAAACCAGATTTCGATTATTTCAAGTAAATTAGCTCAGTGCTCGAGACTTAAGACTTTGAGACTTGAGGAAAATTGTCTGCAGGTTAATTCAATCCCTGTGACGATCTTGAAGGATTCTAAGGTCTCGATTCTTGCCCTGGATGGAAATCTTTTCGAGATGAAGCAATTTGCTGACCTGAATGGCTATGAACAGTACATGGAACGATATACTGCTGTTAAGAAGAAGATGTTTTGAAAGTGGTCACGTATTGATATTGTGAGAATGGCGAGAGTGTTGAACAAGACCAGTGAAGTTAAATAAGTCCCACGAGATGTTTTTTTTTTCATTTTTCGAATGCTGACCTTCATGAAACCTCTATTTATGCCCTAAGCTTTTATCATTCTTTTTGATAAAATTTTTGAGACGTCTTTTGTCGAATAAACATTACTAGGTTTTTCACTAATATGAACTTATGACCTCTTGTTCTCTGAAAATATGTAGGATTATTATGTTTATATGCAAATGAAATCGTAAGAAATATTTCATGTTGGAGAGAAATTACAAGTATGCATTAATGTACGTGTAACATGTGTGTTATACTTATAAATATGAATGTGATGTACATAATTATATAATATTTAACCACTCATCTCTTACATCAGAATATATATTTTTTTTTTTTTGTCAAATCGTATTCCTTGATCACTCTTTTTCATTGCCTTTATAATGGGGCCGTCCATAAACTACTTTACTGTTTTAAAGGTGGAAGGTGGTCGCCCTCAAAATACTGTGGGCAACAAGGTTGGGGAAGGAGGGATTTGAAGTAGCGTTATGAACTAAAATAACATGTAGTACGTCTCACGATGATAAATTTCAACAGTCTCTCCGAAGTTTGCAAAAGATGGCCCTGAAAAAAACTTGGAGGAAAAAAATTTATAAGTTTTAAAATCACTATTATATTTTAGACTTCATATTTTTTTCTCTATTCCTCTCTTGATCCCTATTTTGAAGGATTCTTTCCTCCTCCCTAGTTTTCCCTAGAAACTTTCCTATTTATATTTCTTGCACTTATATGCGAAGTAATTTAATTAAAAGTCTACTATTATTTTTTTAGATCGGAGTCGAGATAAGAGTCCATCTCGCCGGGATGAAAATTCTACTGTTGGTAAAAATTCAATTATTTCGTTGAAAATGCAACTGTTTTGTTCAAAAGTCATCTTTTTCGGTCAACAATTCATTTACTTTGTTAGAAATCATTTTCTTTGGTCCTACTATTTGGTTGTAATCTTTTAACTAAAAATGTACCAGTTCCATTTTTTTTTCTGAAATTTATTTTTTACATTCTCATCATAATGAGCTATTTTGGATGAAAAATCAAAGAGGGGAAGCATTTTGAAAATTTTTTTTTGACTTTCTTCTCCAAGAATCAAAAATTATAAGTGCAATTTCTTTTAGCACTTCAAAATTGAAACAATTTATCCCATTCATTTTTTTCGTTAAAAACAAAATTTTCAGAATTATGGTATTTTCAAAATCCAAAAATTTAAAAAAAAATGAGAATTTTTAGCCAAATAACGCAAGATTGGAAAGGAAGTCAAAGAGAAATAAAGTTTCTTTTGTGGAGCCCTACAAGAACGTGAATACAACTTTTTGGATTTTCTCAAAAAATCGAAAATTCCTATTTTGATCGCATCAAAAATATTGAAAACTAAACTGTGAACTCGATAACTTTCGAAAGAATGATCATATTCGATCGTGCTTTGACACCTATTTTGAGGAACCAAAGAGATAAGTCGAGTTCGTTTACCAGCTATTTTGGATGAAAAATCAAAGAGGGGGAGCATTTTGAAAAATTTTTTGGACTTTTTTTCCAAGACTCGAAAATTGTAAGTACGGCTTCCTGTAGTAGGTAAGAAGTGAAACAATTTATCCTCATGATTTTTTTTTGATAAAAACAATATCAAAAGAGTTGCGGCTTTTCAAAATTCCAAAATATAAACAAAAATGAGAATTTTCAGTCAAATAAAGCAAGATTGAAAAGGAAGTCAAAGAGAAAAAATCTGCACGCCGGGCGGTCACATTCTTATGGCGCGCTGCGCGTGCGGCTCGCTTCGCTCGCATGTTTCAACGAGCCTACGGCGCGCGTCATTCGGATCTCGCGCTTCGCGCTCGATAATGTGTTTACCTCGCGCTACGCACTCGGTTTTTTTACACCTCGCGCTTCGCGTTCGGCTTCATACGTGCTTCATTTAGTTAACAGTGTAATGCATACACAGAATCACAAGTATTGCAAAACTGCTCACTTCTATGAAGTTTTTTTTTTTCATTCCTGTTAAATTTTTTTTATACTAAGTTTACTTAAGGCTCTACTGGCCTTAAGGAACACATTCTCATCACAATACTCGCCACTG
>WSXT02007401.1:0-14802 GCA_011762715.2 Neuroterus valhalla | reverse complement strand
TGAAAATTCAAGATGTGAAATTTCAGACGATTCTAATACTTTCTCAATCATAAATGATGAGAATGTAAAAATGTAATCGTTGATATTTGAACCGCTAAAGATTCTAGTTTTAAATATAAGAAATTGCAGTTAACTAAAAGAGATCAGATTTTGACATTTTTATCAGAAAATGACAAATTTCAAATCCATAATAATTAGATTTTCGACCAAAGAAATGGATTTCAACTAATTTTATCATAATTTGTCAACTTGTAACCAAATTCTAAATTTTCAAACAAAGAACTGAATCTTCTACGAAACCAGCATTTTTCCATAAGAAACATTTGCACTTACAATTGAAAAAGACAAATTTCCTACTACAAAACAGTTGGATTTTAAAATAAAAAGCATGAGTTTTTAAACAAAAATATAGGTTTCAACCAGGCCAGAGCCAGGAATTTGTTCCGCGAGGGGGGGGGCTAGCAAATCCATCTGCAAATTGCACAAGGCCAATCTTTGACAAGGCTTAGATTCAGCGTTACCTAGTGGGAAATTCGGAATTTCGGGGGCTGGCGCCCCCTGCGCCCCCTGAGCCCCCTCCCTGGCTACGTGCCTGGTTTCAACCAAGAAATTGAATTATAAACTGAAAACGATAAATTGCCACTTAAAATGGTTACATGTGTTTAAATTTCCAGTGTAAAATATTCATTTCCAACAACAAAATAACGGATTTTCAACAAGATAGACAAATTTGAAACCGAAGAAATGAAACTTTAACAAAGATATAACTTTATAAAAAATAAATTCAATAAAGTTATTCAACTTTTAACCAACATGTTGAATTTCAAATCTATTAAAAACCCAAGGAGACAAAGGGTCTAGCCGGATAACGTGATCAATTTTGCCCCCGCCCGACTGGGTAAAAGCAAAGTTGGTAAAAGTATACAGGCTATCTTATTCCATCATATGGAAAAAAATACCGCTCCACTAATTTTCAGCCCCCCCCCCCCTAAACTCATGCGCCTGCGCAGAATTTAATTTTTTCTTTTTTAATGATATCTCTGTCAATATTTGACTTAGGAAAACATTTTTCTTTTCAAATTGTAGGGTTTTACAAGCCATACTAAATGGTTATATTCGGAAAAAATTTTGGCGCGAAATTCACTTTTTTTTGGGGGGTTTGAAAATTTCCAAATTAAATATCGCAAGAATCGCATTTTCACTTATTTTTGCGTATACCTCGGTTCTATTTGAGTTTAAGTTCCTCAAATAAGCTATTATGACCCATTATTACTTATTCAAACTTCTTTCTGTTAGCAATGTAACAAAGGCCAATACTCTGAAGCTCTGGTTGGCGAAAGTAGGATTTATTTCATATTTTGCTAATGACTAAACCTTTTTACGATAGAAGATCAACTGTCAACAAGATATTAGTTGAATTTTGAACCAAATAAGTGAATCTCACAAAACAAATAATTTTGAAAAAGTACTCTTAACTTGTAACCAAATACTTTAATAATAGGGTTATCCACTTTTTTTTTTAAGTTTGCATGTATGAAACTACATACTCTCCATTAACTCATAATACCAGTATAATGCAAGACAAAACTTTTTTCTGAATTTATTTTTGAAAATATAAATTTGTGCACATTTCAAATTCCTATTTCTGTCGAGCCCACTCTGCAATCTTGATGTGACGTCATGCGCCAGCAAAAGTTTGCAAATGAGCCGGGAGGTTCATGTTTTTTCATCAAAAAATGGAAAGAAAAAAGTACTGTCGTTGATGTTTTGTGCCCAAATGTAGGAACATAAGTGTCAAAAACTCAGAAAAATAATTAAGATGTATACCCAACATTAAAGAACGAGAAAAATGATACGAAATTGTTAGGCCTGACATGTGCAGCCTTATAACATCATTATTGTCAACAGTGTATTGTTGCGAAGATCTTTTCAATGTTACTACATATTTTTATTTTGATAGAAAAATGTCCTGTTTTCAGAATACATATATAACTAGAGTGATTTACTGCTGTTCAAAGGTGTTATATGTGGGATGCTAGGATCGCCGGTTTATATGCGAGCTTTAACCTCAAAATTCAATTGTTCATTTACGCGAGAAGTTTTACAAAAAGTAAACTCTTTAATCTTCAACCATGCCACTATTTTCGAAATAGAGTATCTACTATGAGCAGCGGATGTATTATATCCAATTCGTATATTCATTGGAAGCAAAATCAAAGTATTAAACTTCAAGGTTATTGCTCGAGGTTTGTCAACAAACATGACACACAAAGTCGTTTGTTTCTGTTTCTCTCTATTTTTCTGACGTTTCATATCGAAATTTCTCAACGACGTCGACAATATTAGTACATCACTTTCTAATGAATTATTATAATTTATTTCAGAAACAAAATTAAATTTCAATTTTTTTTCAAGTTCTTTGGGAGGCAAAGTTTATAAAAAACTTAACTATAGACCAAACAATTTTTTTGTTGATGACCCTTTTGTATTTTTATGAAGAAAATGCGAATTATCTATAAAACTGTTAGATTCTGTACACCAAAATATAATTTGGACAAAATGCTTATTGGATTTTAATCAAATCCTTAAAATTCTGAAACGGTAAGAATGAATTAAATCAACCAAAAGACACTTTATTTTAAAAAATTGAAAAACAGCTGTATCATCAAACAAAATATGAGGTTTAACCAAACAGGTTTATTAACAAATCACATAAAAATAATATTAAGATTTTCCGACAAAGTAGGCTCATTTTGACCAAATAGTTCATTTCAACCAAAAAAGATGGAATTTATGGGATTGTGGAATTTTAAAGCCGAAAAGACGATTTTTTTCTTCAAAAAGTTGATTTTTAACCAAAAGTGATTTTCGAGTAATGGAAGAAAGAAATTTCGAACAAATTGTTAAAATTCCGATTCATTAAAACGAATTAACTTTAAGGAGTTAACTTTTAACAAATGATAGTTTAATCATCTAGAAAAATAAATGATATCTTTCAGTTTCTGTTTTAACCACAGAAGAGTTAATTTTCTTATTTTTAACTGTTGAATTCATCCAACAAAGACAGAATACAAAAGTTGTTTCAACAACACAAGAGACCAAATATTAAACAAAAATTGAATTATTATTATTATTTTCAGCCAAAAGAATTAGATTTTAGTAAATAGAAATTTTTTTTTTTACAAAATAGTTCCATTCCCAACCGAATAGATAAAGTTTACACTGGAATGATGAATCTTTGAAGGAAGAAAAATTAAATTCGAACACACAAGTAAAAGTTTCAACTAAGTTGTTGAATTTCCTAAAGAAGAATTAATTCACAGCACAAGAGGTAAAAGTGTTGATACTTCAATAAAAATAATTTCCATTTTGTATTAATACAATTTTGTTGACGATTCATCTTTTTGGGTTCAAACGTCAAATTTTTTAGTGGAAAATTCAACTACTTGGTTGAAAGTTGAACTCTTCTGTTAAAAATTTTTTGTTGCTGAAAATATGTAATTCTGAAAATTAAATTTTTTGGGACTATTTGCTATTCTATTTAGTTTTTGGTTGCACGTTCATTCAAATATTGGACTTTTTTTGGTAAAAAACTCATCAAATAAGTTAGGGATTCATTTTTTTTTATTGAAAATTCACATATTTTTGAAATAATTTTTTTTGCCGAACATTTATAGTTTTCGTTTGAGATTCATCCCTTTGGTTAAAAATGGAACTGTTTTATTAGAAACTTGTTCTTATATTAGTTGATTTTTCCTCAAACTGAAAATTAAATATTTAATTTTTGGTTGAATATTTATATTTATTCTTGGAAAATGTATGTATTTTGTTTCCAATTCGTTCAAGAAGTTTTTTTTTACCTCTGATGCTGCATTTTGTTCTAAATCGAACTTTACTTCCTTCTTCAGTTAGGGCAAGGCACTTTTGAAACAAGTTCACAAAAATAAGTATTTGAATAACTTGTTATTATTTATAACAATATTCGTTTTTTTAGAATAATTCTAGAAAGTTGCGGTTTTTCCTGAATTTTTCAACTCTTTGCCCACATTTCAAGCACAATGAGGCGATAATTGAATTATTTTAACAAACGTGATTGTTTAAACAATTTATTATCGTTTTCGACTATCTTTTCCTTTGTAAAACTAGACAGTTGTGTTTTTTTTCACAAAATTTACAACTTTTTGTCCACGCTTCTCTTTGAGTGAGCTAATTCTTGATAAACTAGATACAAATATCTGTGAATGTAAAAACAAAATTATTATTGTAAATATGAATTGTATAATTCTGAATTTAATTCAACAAATATAATTTTTTGAACATATATTATTATTAACTATCCTTTCTTAGAGTATAATGCTAAAAAGTTGTTTTCTCTGTAATTTTCGACTTTTTATTTATTTTTCAATTAGACTGAGTTAATAATCAATGCAATTTAACAAATTTCTGGACAATTTTGTCATGAGAAACGTCTCTAGTGGAAAATTTTACATTTTGGAATTTATTAGTTTGGGAAATCTAAAAGATGTAAAATTCAAAAAATAATAAAAGACGCATTAATGCTTTGAAATATTATTTTGTTCATTCTTTTTCCCGCGATTTTTCACGTGGAAAAAATCCCTCGCATATTTCTTTTAATTCTTCAAATTTAAATAATAATGTATTGCTTTTATATTTTAATTTCTGGGAGCAGCTAGAATTGCAACTTTGAACAAGAATAAATTAAATCAATGATAGGTGTCATGAAAACTCTAAAATAATCTTGCAATAAAAGATTTTCTTTCAATGTTATTCCAAAACAATGACAAACTTTTATATCCAAACAAAGTTCAAATATTTTTAATAAATTTTTCTTTAAGATGAACATTATACATTTTTTCGTAGAAGAAGAGATTAAAACAATTTTTAAAACAGTATACCACCTAATAAATATCTATATACAATAGCTTTATTTAGACCGGAACGAGTATATGTCAAAATAATGTTTAAAAAAAAGTTGCATTCGAAATACTAGCGCCAAAAATATATCTTTGCTAGCGCTACCTGGTATCGTTTATTTCAACTATATATGACGTTTGTTGCGTCCGTTAAAATTTTGAGGTTATGATACAATTCTCAGCGGCAAAAGCAGTGTCTCCGTGTTATTCTAGTTATTATGCGTTAATTTTCGTGCTTTTTGAGGAATAGTACCAAAAGAGGGCAAAAACCTTAAGCTTTGTTCCAGAGACGAACGTGAATTACAGAGATTCAATGATCGGAGCTGAATATCTGGATTTTTAAAAACAGGTAAAATATATGAATCTCATTTTCAGACGCAGTTAACAGGACACTACATCTTTTTGTCTTTGCTTTTTAGGACTATTAAAATTTGAAAATTGTAGAAAAATCCTCTGCTTTGCCTTCTTCCTTATGCTAATATTGTTTAAGTATTGCCATCACATTAATTTTAAAATACCAAAATACACAAGCAGTTACAAAAAAGTTGATAATAATGAGATTTACAATTATAGAAGTCTTTTCAGATCTTAAATAAAAAACTTCAATTATTAAATAAAGTATCCAAATAGTAATTAATAAAATAATAATAATAATAAATCAATAATACAGGAAGATGGAAACAGACGTCGAGAAAGGAGTGACAGATTCTCCAAATAAATGTGATATCTCATTTTCATCCTTCGATTTTTATGTTAACAATATGGAGAAAGAAGATTCCTCGGATTCAGATAATTCAGAGACAGTTGGATTGGAAATAGATGTGTCTGAGATCGATGACTATTGTTCTAGAAAAGAACGAATCAAGCGAGAAGCTGTCCAAGATGTTTCAGTGTTCAACGAAATGGAGGAAGAAATCGAGAGACAGTTGGATGAAAAAGCTGCTAAAACTAATTTAACAGCCACTAATGTTAAAAACCTCCTCAGAAATGTTATCATAAATGAACACATGGTGGCTATGGTCAATAGGACACTTAATAAGGCCGAAGATGACGATGAGATGATCTGCTTACCAAAATTGACACGAGCAAAAGCGAGGTAAGCTCACTCAACTCCAAATTACTTATTTGTTTTCTGTTTTAAAAATGTGGATGAATCGGACTTCCTTCAAATTAGCGTTTCAAAATTATTATAAACAATAATCTACAAGTGTTCGTGTCTAACTGCATGATTCCGTTCGAATTTTCATTGTTTGTATCTAATGCAGTCCGTTTGCACCGTGAAGTTGTTCACAAAAATATTTTTGTTTTTTTCATCTGAAGTTCTGTAATTTGTAATGAAAAAGATTTTGAATTAAACAGTTTAGGGTGCTTATAAGAATGAAATCATTAAGCTTGAAATGTTTGAAATAAGTTTGAAACGTCAACTAGATAGTTTAAGATCAAATATTCTAACATTTTAAACGACAATTACTTTCAGTTGAATAATTTTAAATCGGGAGGATGTTTAATTGGATAAGTTTTAAACGTTAGGAACATTTTTGCAGAGAGAATAATTTCAAAATGCTAGATATTGAAATTGTGTGATTTCTAATTCCGAGCGTTCGAAATCGGATAATTTCAGATTACAATTCTTGGAATAAGACTTCTTCGAATGGAGTAGGTTCAAATTATTTTGGATTTATAAAGTGTTAAAACATGAATAATTCTTAGCTTAAAGAGTTCAAAGTTTGAGAGTATGAATAGAAGATCAAAATTCTTTCAATTCAAAATTGAAGAGATTGGACTAAAAATTTGTCAAAATATAAAAATTCGGAATAAACTGTAGAATTATGAAGTTTTTGATCATCCCGAACTGGGTAATTTTAATTTCATCATATCCAAATAAGAACATAAAAAATTGAACATTTTTGGATGGAAAGCTTCGAAAGTCAGAATAATAAAAAATTTATAAAATGATTGAAATTAAAACATTTTCAATTAAAAGCTTGAAATAGAAATCGCATTGAATCATATTGAAAGTAATTGTCATTTCATCATTTTTAGGTAGGCGTTCAAACTCCCGATTTGGAATTGAATATGTTTGAATCATAAAATGTCAAAATTGGACATTTTGTATTGACTGGAGAAAAAATTTCGAATCATTCAAAATTCAAAACGTTAGAAATTCTGAAACTTCAGATTCAATTTCCAAAAATTGTATATTTCCCTTATTTTAATGAATGCTTGGAAATTTAAAGCTAAATTAATTTTATTAATTAAATTTTAGAAACTGATTGTAAATAAAGCCCTCGTTTTTTCCGACTCTTGATTTTAGTTTGGTAGAGAAAAATCAAATTGTTCAGATATACCACAATGGCAGTTACGGTTTCTTCATTTCAAGTATAAGTCGAGTCTTCCACCTTCTCAGTTTTTCATAGAAAAAAGTTAGAATGACTTAAAATATTATGAAAGTTGCATGATTTTGATTGTTATAGTTTTATATTCAAACAAGCACAGTATTGTGGAATTTCAATATTTTGAACCTAAAAGCTTTAAAAAAAAAATTTTGCTGAGGTTAATTTATCTCGAAAGCCTAAAGATGTGCAATTTCCTTGAAAGTCAAATATGTTTCGATTCAGACGTCCAGAACGGAAGATTTTCGAATTAAAATTTATGAAGCTTCACTTAGATAATTACTAAATTGATGACTTAAAGTTTGATTATTTAAAATTGAATAATGTTCTAAATTAAAAATTTCAAACCCGATTCCCCTCAAAATATAGGTATTATTATTTTTTTTTTTTTGTTTATGTGATTGAAGTGTACAATTGAAGATTGTATTTTTAGTGATATTGATTCAAATTTTTATATTATTAATTTACAGTTTAATATATCTCGTATAATATTGCTAGTTAAAAATTACATTTTAAAAATGCGGGACCAATATTTTGCGAAGTCTGATAACTTTGTGTATTAGCCCAGATTCAAAAGTGTGTATTCGTGAATGAATGAGTTTATGGTCAAAAAATTATGTTTGCTAAACATAATTTCCAGGCTCAAAAGCTTATTATTCCAAGAGGATAAAAAATTTACTAGAATGTTCATTTGGATTATTACTCTATAATCTATCAATTATTTAAAATCCTACTTATTCCTCACAGGCTTAATATTATTTCCTCTATGTCCATATTTTTTAATTTTTTCTCGGTCTTCTACTCTAATTTGAACTGAATTATAATAGCTTTATAAGAAAATTCAACTATTTTTGGTTGAAAGTTCATCCTTTTCGGTTGATAAGTCTTAAATTATATTTTTAGTTTAAATGTTTTTCTTTTCCCAATTCAACCATGGGACTCGAGTCCTTTTTTTCTTAAATGACGAGTCTTTCTCGTTTGAATATTTAACTCTTTTGTTAATTTTTTACCAAAAGAAATGAGTTTTCAACCAAATGATTGAATTTGTGAAACAAAATTATTAGGCTTTAACCACAAACAGTCACATTATTGAACAAACAATTGAATTTTTAAGTCAAAAAGACGAATTTCTTAGAAGATACTGGGTGGCGACTTGACCGGAAATTTGATTAAAACCGGGAATTCACTTGACTTAACCTAAACAATTGAAAATTTTACCGTGAAAATACGAGTAATTACCACTTTCTTTTCATGAATCAAAAAGAGATCTTATCATTTGATTTAAAGAATTTTTTTTAACTGACTCAAATTTGATAATCGAATTGATGATAGCCCAAATATATAGAAAGAATTATTATCTTCATTTTTCCAAAAAAAAAAGTATTTATCATGTTTTATTTCCTGTCCTCATTCATCTGACTTGGGACAGGGAATTTCAGAAAATAATTATAGTTTCTATTTCGGGGCAGGGAGTTTCATTCAGGAAGTAGAATTTAGAAGAGAGTAATTTAAAAAAATCGTTCCTCCTATCAAAAATTTGTCACAATTTTAAAGTTCCCTCTTTCTAATTTTAAATAAAGAAAGTACTTCAAGCAGTCTTTAAAGTAGAAGTAGTATTCCGAAGGAGAAATATTTCTGAATTATGATAGAAAACTTGTTTAAATTGTTTATTGGAAATTCGTCCTTTTTTATTTAAAAAATCAACTACTTTTTTAAAATTGAAACTTGTTTGTTGAGAACTGAATGTTTATGTTAAAGTTGCATTATTTCGATTTAAAATTAACCTCTGGTTGAAATTGTAACTACTTTTTTAAAAATCAATTCAAATTTTTTTGGTGAAAATTCGAATATTTAGTTGAACATTGATTTTTTAATTTGAAAATTTAAGTATTTAGTTGAACATTGATTTTTTAATTTGAAAATTAAACTATTTCTTTGCGAATCTATATACTTCGTAGGAAATTCGGCTTTTTGTAGAAAATTAATCTTTATGGTCAAAAATTCATCTTTTGCTTCAGAAACATCTATTCATTTGAAGATTCATCATTATACCTGAAAATTCATCACTTGGGTTAAAAATCAATTTCTTCAACTGGAAATTTAACTGTCATTTTTAGTGAATGAATGAATCTTTATGGTTAAAAATTCATCTTTTTGCTCAAAATATATCTATTCCTGTTAAAGATTCATCAGTTTGGTAGAAAATCAATTTCTTCAACTGGATATTCAACTGTTTCATTTCAAGTAGAAAGTTGATCTTTTCCAGTTCAAAATGAGACATTTCGGCGAATATTTGACATTTTGAATTGAAAATTCAATTATTTCGTTGAAACTTTACATATTTTGTTGAAAAATCGATTTTTGGTAGAATGTTTAAACATTCTTCTATACGCTTAACAATTCAAGTTATACAGTCAAACATTTTCCATTCTATTCGAACATTGATATAGTTGAAAACTCTTATGTTTGGTTTAAAATGATTTTTTTGCCAAAATTTGAAATATTTTAGTTGAATGTTCATCATTCCAATTGAAAATTCATCTTTTCGGTTTGAAATTCAACGACTTCATAATTTTGTGTAAAAATGAAATAACTTGTTTGGAAGTTAGTTTTTTATTCGGCTAAAAGTTAGTTTTTTGGGTTAAAAGTAATTTTTCTCAACTGAAAATTTAACTTATTCCCATTAAAAATTCCATAGTTTCAGTTAGAAACTCATTTGTTCAGTTAAAGGTCCATTTTTTTCAATTTAAAATTTGAGAAAGAAAATTTTCGTTGACAATTTATCTTTTTCAGTAGAAGTTAATTTATCCGTTTAAAAACTCAACTCCTTTAGTTGAAGATTCTTTGTTTTTGCATAAAATTCTTATGCTTGGTTTGAAATTGTTTTTTTTTTTTTCAAATTAAAGGAGTTACTGTTCCATTTTTGGTGAAAAATAATTATTTTTTGAGTTCGAAATTCGATCATTTCGTTGAAACATTGTATTTTTTCTTAGAAAACCATTCTTTCTTTTTGAAAATTAATCTTCTTGCATAAATATTCATCTTCATGGTTGGAAATTGAAGTGCTCCAGTTAAATATTTATCTTTTTAGTTGAAAATCCATCTTCTTGGTTTGAAATTTAACTGTTCTGCTTAAAGATTCATACTGTTATTTGAAAATTCATCGCATTGGTTGAAAAAATAACTATTTTGATAGAAATCTGTTTTTTTTTGTTATCGTAAATTTTTTTTTTTAATGGTAACTTTAACTGTTTCAATTTTCGTAGAAAGAAATTATATTTTTTTGTTGAAAATTTGTATATTCTTGTAAGAATTGATTTGTTTTTAAATGTTTGATCTGTTGTGTTAAATGATGTTAAGAATGACCGTCATGAATCAAAATTAATGCTCGCGTTTTGCGACAAATATAAATACGTTACTTCTAGTTGACCAGAAAAATTCGAAAACTTGACCGTAAAGAACCGAAAATTTTAAATCGTCCACCGAATCGCCACCCAGATACTTAATGAGAGTAGGAATTCATATTTATTCCATTATAAAAAAAACCTCTTGCAAATTTATTGCTTTCTGGGATTTATTCAACTGGCTGAAGTTCGATAATCGAATTGATAATAGCCCAAAAATACAGGAAGAATCTTTTTTGCAAAAAAAAAATGTATCTTATCACGTTTTATTTGCTTCCTTTCCATTTATTTAACCTAAGACAGGGATTTTCAGAAAATGATTAGGGGTTTTACTTTAAGGCAGGGAGTTTCAGTAAAGGAATATAATTTCACTTGGAACATGAAATTTTTTAGATGGAACGGGAACTTCCAAAAAAAATTATAATTTGGATTTAGTTGAGAGGGATTTGAAAAAATCACTCTTCTAATTTGAAATTCGTCACAATTTGAAAGTCCTCTCTTCCTTATTTTAAATGAAGAAAGTACTTCAAGCAGTTTTTGGAGTAGAAGCAGTATTTCGAAGAAGAAATATTTCTGAATTGTAATCGAAAATTTGTTTACGATGTTCATTGTGGATTCATCCTTTTTTAGGTGGAAACTCATTTACTTGGTTAAAAGTTGAACATTTTTGTTGGAATCAAAATTTTTTTGTTGAAGGTGCATTCTTTTAATTTGAAATTCTCCCCTGGTTGAAAATTCAACCACTTTGTTAAAAATCAAATCAAATTTTTCGGTAAAAATTCAAGTTCTGAATTTGAAATTAAAATATTTTTTTGAGAATTCATGCACTTTGTGGAAAATTGGCCTTTTTTGTGAAAAATTAATCTCTATGTGTAAAAATTAATCTTTTTTGCATTAAATACGTCTATTCCAGTTGAAGATTTATCATTTCACCTGTAAGCTCATCAGCTTGGTTGAAAATAATTCCCTCGACAAAAAATTTACCTGTTATATTCTTGATGGAAAATTGATCTTTTCTAGTTCAAAATTCCACAATTTGGAAGAAAATTTGTCTTTTTGAATTGGAAACCCAATTATTTTGGTGAAAAATCGATTTTTTTGTAGAAAATTATCTTTTTGTTCGAAAGTTAATTTTCTTGTTTAAAAATTCTTCTTTACGGTTCACCATTCAAGTTATACAGTTGAATTTTTAAAATTTTGATCGGAAATTCATCTAGTTAAAAATTTTTAAGTTTGGTTTAAAAATAGTTTTTCTATCCCAAAATGTTACAATCCCATTTTTTGTTGGAAATCATTGTTTCAATAGTTTAAAATATAACCATTTTGTTGGGAAATGATATTTTTTGGTTTGAAATCAATTTTTGGTCGAGAATTCAACTATTCTAGTTGAAGTTCCATCATTTCAATTGAAAAGTCGTTTTTCTGGTTCAAAATTCAACTACTACAGTTAAACATTTACAATTTTATTTGAATATTCCTCATTTTGTTGAAAAATGTAACAGTTTGTTCGCAAGTGAGTTTTTTTTTGTTGGAAGTTAGTTGTTTTTTGTTATAAGCAATTTTTTTAAACTGGAAATTCAACTGATTTCAATTGGAAAATCCATACTTGCTTTTAAAAATTCATTTGTTTGGTTAAATATTTATTTATTTCAAAATTTGAGAGTTAAAGTTTTTGTTGACAATTCTTCTTTTTCATTAAAAATTAAATACTTTTTCAGTTCGAAATTTCATTATTTCAATTGAAAATTCTTCTTTCTGGTTCAAAATTCAACTACCACAGTTTAAAATTTAGAATTTTATTTGAATATTACTCATTTTGTTTAAGAATTTAACGGTTCATTCGTAAGTTTTTTGTTGTTGTTGAAGGTTAGTTGTTTTTTGTTATGAGTAATTTTTTCCAACTGGCAACTTAACTTATTCCAGTTGAAAATTCCATACTTGTATTTAAAAGTTTATTTGTTTGGTTAAATAAATATTTTTTTCAATTCAAAATTTGAGTATCAAAGTTTTTGTTGACAATAATTCTTTTTCATTAAAAATTAAATACTTTTTTAGTTCGAAATATAACTATCCTGTTTGAACATTGTATTTTATGTTACAAAATTAATCTTTCAATTTGAAAATTAATCTTTTTGTTCAAATATTCACCTGCATGGTTAAAAATTGGAGTGCTCCAGTTGAATATGTATCATTTAAGATGAAAATTCATCTTCTTGTTAGAAATTTAACTGTTCCAGTTAAAGATTCATAATGATATTCGAAAATTCATCACTTTCGTTTAAAAATAAACTATTTTCTTTGAAATCCGTTCTTTTTTCCCTATCGTTGTGTAATTTTTTTCAATGTTAAGTTTGAATGTTTCAATTGTTGTATAAAAAAATGATATTTTTCCGTCGAAAATTTGAGCATTTTCTTCAAAATTAATTTATTTCGTAAGAATATTTTACCAATTCACAATTAACAGTCATAGATTCTCAATAAAAAATATGATAATTTTAATATTTTAACCAAAAAAGATTTTAAATTAAAAACCGTTGAATTCAGATAAGAAAGATGAAAAACCGAAAATGCGAATTCTCGAAAAAAAAACAGAGGGCTTCTAATCCAAAAAATTCCTTTTCAATGAAATAGTTGAATTTTAAACTAAACCGGATAAATTTCCAACCAAATAGTTGAATTTACAACCAAGAAGGTGGATCTTGAACTAATTCAATGAACTTTCAACAAAGTAATCAAACGTTTAATCAAGTAGTTTAATTTTCAATAAAGAAGATTAGTAATCAACGTTTTGTAAAAAGTTGGTCCTTTTGTCCTAAAAATAAGTATTTAAGTGCAGTTAACATTTTTATTGCTCGTAAATCTCGCATTCGGAAACGTGATCCAACTTCTATCCTAAGAAGTCTCAGTTAAAAATGCCATTCATTTTTATTATGTGAGAACGAGGGAACTATGAGTTTTCACAATTTTTCAAAATAACGTTTCTTTCCCTCATTTAGAGAATTGGGACCGATTGCACAACCAAATATTCCCTGGCCACTCACTCCCGTGGAAACAGCTTCTGCAGATGTTCAAACTTTGATCGAAAACGACCTGCCTGAAGATTCATCTGACGAAGAATACCGACCAGATCAAGACCAAGATCAAGATCAGCAAAGTGACGATGAGAGAGAAGCTGATAATTCCGTAGGCAGTGATCTTGATTCACAACCAACTACGCCAGCAACTCCTAATGATAATTCATCACTGATAGAACAAGAAAATTTAACGGACGTTCAATACGACTCTGAAGGAGTTTTCAAAATACCTGGGTATTGTTTAATTCTAGTTCTACTTTAAACTTTCTATTTACCTAAAAAACTTAATGAGATAAAAAAAAACTTGGAACTGATGTCTGTGACTACGCGTACCAAAATTCCCGGTACGAATAGCGGGACCTGGAAAAGGGATAGTCTCTTTCAGAATTTTTCTCGGTGTAAACCTGAGTGTGAATAACGAATTTAATTTTTTTTTTCAGAATTCCTCATGTACCAACAGAAGAGGAGAGCATTGGTCAAAGAACTCGCTCCAAAGTTTGTCTGGTAGAAACGCCTTTGGAGTATTTTGAAAATGCTTTCATACCACCGGATATCACGGTGGATATGTACGATGACGGACGCTATCTCGAAGATGACTATCGCCATTTCTTGCAGGATTTCACTCTGCCTTTACCTGAAGAAGTCAACGTCGAGGACGATCCAGAAGCTGATCCCGAGTATAATTTTTACGAAGAAGATGAACTACGTATGTTTCTTGAGGGTGGCGACTTGACCGGAAAACCGGGAAATGATCCAGAATTTAATTAAAAACCGGGAATTCACTTGACTCAACCTAGACTACTAAAAATTCTACTGAAAAAAAAACGAGAAATGATCGCTTTCTTTTCATGAATCAAAAAGAGATCTTATCATTTGATTTAAAGAATATAAATTCCCTTTCATCTGATTCTCAAAAGGGACCCTACTTAAATTACGTAACGGATTTAAGGGCCTCTAAACGACCCTCCCTTCCCCATGTAACGAACCGTAACAGAAT
>WSXT02007390.1:0-14803 GCA_011762715.2 Neuroterus valhalla | reverse complement strand
ATACACATTCTAATTTCAAATAGAATAATAAAGATTGAATTCAAGAAAGGAATATGATTCTTGTCCTAGAAGTATTAGATTGCCCGTTAAAAAATCCATCGGTCACAACGAAAAAAACCCGTATCCATTTCTGACACTTTTTTCCCTCAAAGTAATCCTTTCCTTGTGGAAGATTCAAAACTTTCTATATATAATCGAAATGTTTTTGAATAATCCCTTTTCAATTATGAGATGGAAATTCCAGCTCTCTTATATTTGGCGATAGACCCATAAACCTCACAAACGTTTTGACAATCAAGCTAAAGTCTTCTCGGCACCAAAGACAAGTGTTTCGAACGTTGTCTCTACGATTTTAAATCGCCTCCTCCATAGAAGAATGAATTTATGATGAAAAGCATTTTTGAGGCATTCTTTGATGAGAAGTTAAAAGTTAGAGAGGAGCTGAAAAGAACTTCTAGTACTAAGGTGATAATCGACAAGGATAAAGTAGAGAGAATCATGAAGAAGACGATCTTGTTCCAGAAGAAGCTAGACACCAGCAGGTCAAATCAGAGGAAGTTCAAAGTTCGAAGGAAGCTGATAGTTATCTCCAGGAGGATTTCACGAGACGATTTCGCCGCGAACTCTGCCATTAGGAAGCAATAAAGGTCACAGGGAGAGTACGCGAGCTTACTATACGTATCAAGGTGGAAATCTTTGATATTGACACGATGGAAAATGATCAAACAGTTAAAGGAAACTCTGAGAATACACTTTAAGAAGAGCATGAAGAACCGAAACTGTCAAGGATATACGCATTCATACTTCTCCATATGCTGTTATAGAATGCATTCAAGAATAAAGATATTACTTTTATTATATTTACCTACAGAATTGAGGACAACGGTCGAAAATGATAAAAGAGTATAGAAGTTCTTCATTTTTCAAAGAACAGAGAAAGCTATTCATTATACTGATGGGAAGTTTTGCACACTATATAGCACTAACGCGTTTCTCGGCACCTGATTGCATTATTTGTTATCTTGTTTCATTCAAGCGATAAGCTTGTCCTTCTGAGATAATCATATTCAATTAGTCGGCTTCGTGGAAAAATTCTATTTACGCTATTCGTTCGAACTGATGTGATAATTCCTTGAATCTTTTCCAACTTGAGACTAAACTTAATTCTTCTATATTTGACATTCAAGTTTTCTTTATTGTTCGAAAAATTTTAAGTAGATCTGAGGTCATTTTCAACGGCAGCAGGTGTTGGAAATCTACTGGTCAGTACCATTATCAATCAGTTCTTTATTTCTCGCAAGTGTATTATTGTTTAACTTTAGAATTGAGATCCCATGGGAATCCAAATTGAATATTTTGATCATTCATTTTTATTTAGGTTCAGATCCATCAACCTCGGAAGCCCGAGGATAATCAACGTCGTCTTGTTACCATGACGTTCCTGATGTGTGTCTTTTTATTATAAGTTTTCCATCCCTAGTTGGTTTCTCCTTGAAAAGGAAATGTGATACGCTATTTTCTCTAGCAGATTTGAAATTAGTATTAGGAAATCTATGAAATATGATATCCTGCAGCAGATGGTACTTTAACATCAATTCCCAGAACACTTTTGTGAATTTTGTCAAAAAATGACGATATTTGCTGCATTTTCTAGGATGGAAACTGAAGAAAAAGTGTCTTTTATAATTTTGCTTATCGTGCGTTTAATGAGGTTCAATCTCTTTAGAAGAACACTAATTTTGATTGATTCGTTTGGGAGATACTAGACTTAGGTAAATTGCACGAAACAGCGAACTGTGTAACGTTGACTGGTCATCTAACCGACGGGGAAGGGACTGGACTACCTACAAAGGACTGACGCTATTGACGGATGGAACCAAACGCTATGGCCAAGAGGAGTTCAACGAAATGCATATTTAAATCTTGTAGGAGATTCCTTACCTTATTATTAGATTTGAATTTGATCTGAAGTCCTTCAACGTCCGAGAAGTCATTATTCATAAAAGGAAGATAGAAGAAGAAGAAGAAGTGTCGTTCAGAACCTCAACTCTGTCATATCATTTTAAGTTCGGAAATTTTATTCGAAACACATTTCTCTGATAATGGAGATAGAATATCCTCATAACGTTGGAAAATATCTCCAAATAAGATGTTGTTTGACAGATGTGAGGTTCTGAATAAAACTGTTTCCGTTCTTCTACCTTTCTTTTATAAATATTGACTCCTCGGATGTTTGAGGACTGCAGGTATTATGTATGAACATGGGCTAAAACTCTGCCCAAACATGCCTCACATGAATTTGCTCGAGCAAATGTACGATCATGGATACGATCATGGAATTACTGGATTACATATGAATAAACAGAAACAATCACCTTCTTCATATGAGGAAATGATTGAGGCTTGGAGAAAAAAAAGTACGAGCAATCCTGGGTCACCTCACCCATGGATCATAAGTAATACCTAAATTCCTAAATATATCAATGACATACTACGATGAGATGAAGAATTTATCTAGTCATATTTAACTACAAAAACCATCATGTCATGGAAACTGTTGAAGACGTAGAGACCTTTAAAACCAGTTTCAAGTGTGGTAAATTCTCTCACATATTTCAGGGTTAAAGTTCATAATAAGATCTTCTATTCTGCTCATACAAAACCTCAATATTTTGTTAAGAATGCTTCCTAATTTTGAAAAAGTATTGATAAGATTTCAGTCCCTTCAAATCATATTATGATCCTACTCGATGTTCTTTTATCATTTACAAACGCTCCATTACCAAAAATTATGGATACTTCGAAAGACTTTTGATAAAAGATTCCCAACTCTTCAATACCATATGCAAACGAGTCTTGTTATTCTCAATAAAAGTCTAGGAAAAATATTTTTGTATGCACTTTACAAAATATGCATGAGAAGCCGAACCTTGTTCACGACAAATCTTAAAAAATTTGTCAATGTTTCTTATTCGGTTGAAGAGGATATGTATGAGTTCTCAGAATGGAAATCTTGAAGGTGAATCTTGAAAATATGAATTCTGAAGTAAGTAGTTAAACTAAAAACCAAGTGGTCGAGAAGTAGAAAAATTGATGCAGGATATTCTTCTCAATCTCATGCGGAACAACCAGACTTTGAAAAAATATCTTTTGAGACTTTTTATAAAAAGTCTGAATGTGCCAGCATAAAATTGAGGAGAATATTTTTTATAAATTTTCCCTTTTCTGGGAAAATTGTATTATCATTCCCGGATGTAATAAAGTTTGTACTCCAACATTTCTCTAATTCTTATATAATTTACAACCAATAAGTAATACTTTCATAGGAAATAAAATGAATATACTACCAAGAAGATAACTGTTTTTCCGACGAAGACGCGTTTTCAAAAAGATACACTAGTTTTTAACAAAATTGTTGTATTTAAAAGTAAATGCGAAAACACACCTATAGGAGATTTGAAATTTCGAACCCTCATGTATGAAGGTTGAAATTCGAAAAAATTTCTATGTGTTTGTTTGTCGTTATTTCAGAAGAGAATATTCGGTATCTTCTTCTATAACTAGCTGAAATATAATGTAATTCTTGGGCTCAAAATTAATTAAGTAAAATGCGATGTGTTGATAGAAGAGTTCAGTTTTCAGACCAGAAGTTATATATTGAATAAAGAAGAGTGATGTTGTTCCCAAAGAATACGAGTATTCAGGGAAATACATCAATTTTCAACAAACTCGTTATTATGTAAAGCCATTGAGACAAAGTATCCAAAAAACATTTGAATTTCCGACCTGAAGATATAATAACTTTTATTTATTTAGACAAATTTTCAGAAGAATTAGAGTTGTTACTGTTTGGGCCTCAGGTCTAGGAATTGGAGGTGATAAGAAATCATTTTATTTGGTCTGAGAATCATCCATGTATTTCACCATGAAATGATGGTCTTTTCAGATTGTAATTCCTAAGAATGTACATGAAAAAGAAACAATTGTGTTTTGTGCGTTTTCTAATGAAAATATTGAAGCCAGGAAACATACCATATGTGTGACCTTCCTCATAATCAATCTTCATCGAATTTTTTACAAAAGTTGTCACCTGTGGTATTGCATCGCAACAATTCCAAAATATAAATTAGAGATTGGCGCCTGAGCGCGCAGCAAATGTGTGAATGTGCACGAAGGAAGCTAGAGACCAAAAACCTAGCGTGGTGGCAGCACCGTACGGCGCTGCACTGCCATTGTGAAGCTCGTCTTCTTCTTCCGCTTTAACTAGTAGTAGTCGACTACGTCCTCTCGCTTTTGGAGCTCCCTCGCGAAATTTATATACCTCACGTACGGCCTGCATCTTTTGCACCTTATCTTATCGATAGGAAATTGCAACGAAAAATTGACTACCCAAGTGGCAATTACTATCAGTACGCATGTGCTCGAATTTGTGAAAAACGATATGTTGTGATTGAACCGGCGTGCTTCAAATCGGCGGCCATTGTTCCCACGTGACGCCATCCAGGGGCCATTGTTCTCGCGTGGCACCATTTTACTTACCTTTGTTCATCAGTTCGCTCATGCTTTGTTCTTCGATATCTATCATGCTCAAGAAAATCTACAATCTACACGCGACGTCAGAGTACCAAGAAGCGATTCAAGGCTTCGCCGCGTTTAGACGTATCGATTAGCAGTTGAATCTACCCTCTTCTCCGCACTTCGGCGGATTATAACAAGCCGCAGTCAAAGGTTTAAAAAATCACCTGACTCAAGGTATGAAAGACCGAAAGCTCACGTACGAGCAACTCGGAACTTTATTGAAGGAAATCGCGGCCATTTCTCACTCTCGCCCATTGTACGCGGTTTCCGCAGATCCCAACGATGCGTTGGCAATAACACCTGCACACCTTCTAATTGGACGACCATGCGATTTATTACCCCAACCTGATTTTCTTGCACTTCCTGAAAATCGTCTCAAGGCTTACCAATTCATCTCCAACGACAGACAGGACATCTGGAGGAAGTGGCACAAGGAGCACTTAAACGAACTTTAGACTCGACAAAAATTTCTGACTTCTTGCTCTACTCTTAAACCGGCTCTGTGGTTGTATCGATGGAGGATAACCCTGCGTTCGCAACATAGCCACTAGGTGTGGTCAAAGAGGTTCACTCTGGGACCGATGGCATTGCTGGAATTGCATCTGTAAGGACTGCATCAGAGGTTTACAAGCGAAATATCACTCGGCTTTTGTTCTCCCCATAGCTGAGGACGATCTACTACCATCGAAGTCTCAACAAACTCTCAACCTTCCACAATGAACAATTGTATCTCCCTATATGTCCGCGATTTAGTTTTCCATGTAGGAATCGAACCTTAGGTTCTACAGTCAGGAGTTCAAGAAACGCCGAGAGGTTGATTCTTGTTACACGATACCTGGCACAGTATACTAGGTTCCTGGCGTAAGTTGAGACTTTTACCTCTAGTCAGGACCTAAAACACGAGTGAGTGATGTGATATCAAACAATGACCCTTGATGGTCTGATTTACGATCGGCTGTTTATCCACTGGCATTAGGATAGTTACTAGCATGGCAATTACTATCAGTACGTATGGACTCGAATGTGTAAAAAACTATATTTTGTGTTAAAACCAGCATGCTGCAAATCAGTGGCCATTGTTCTCTCGTGGGGCCATTCGACGTACCTTTGTACATCAGTTCGCTCATCCTTTGTTCTTCGATATCTATAATTCTCAAGTGTAATTGTGGATGAATTTGAAGATCTCTCAGACCTGTTTTGGGCCTTCTCTCCTTAAATAGTGTAACGATTATTGATTCAACCCAACTCATCATAGCGAAAGAAAAAATCATCAAACCTCGCGCAAAAACTGAATGAACTAGGCTTCTTGGCTCGCCACCAAGAGGTCACGATTTTACACGTGGTGTGTCTCCTGCTCTCCAGTTCGTCGAAAAATCCGTGTTGTTTTGGAGCACGACATTATTGTTCGAAGCGTTCCATTCTCGGTGCGCTTTTTGGCCAGTAGTCAGATAACTTTCATTTATTTAGACCAATTTTTAGGAGAAATGAAGTTGGTATTGTTCCACCTTCAGGTCTAGGAATTTGGGTTAATAAGAAATCCTCTTATTTAGTCTGAAGAATTGTCCTTGCATTTCATCATGGAATAATGAAATTTTCAAGTCTGAAATTTGCTTTGCTTGCAAGTTTTTGCGTGCCTAGGGCGCGCGTCTGCCGGATTCCGAGCTTCGCTCTCAAGTATTTGTGTCTCACATTCGAAATGCTTTTGCTAGTGTTCATTTCAATAATTCTGCAGATTTGAAAGTGAATTGAACAAACCAATCTCTTTTAGATCCCAGTTATCCAATGCAACCAATGAAAATTTTCCTAATTTATAACGTAATTAGGTATGGTTGAAGATTATATCCCTCACAGTTCTGTTGGCTTTCAGGTACACGTTCTCATCGTGGCACTCGCGCTTCGCGCTCGACTTTTGACGGAAGTTTTTATATGTGGGGAAGAGTCGGCCATGGTGGCGGGCTTTGAACGAAATGCCCTATAAATTTATAATGAAATGTGATTTTGATGTCCCTAATTTGTAATGTGAGGCTCACATTATCAAAGCACATATCCCATTTCTCAAATATGTTTTTTAACTCTGTCATTGTTTGAAATTCAATTGATTGTCGAGTGCAACATTTCGACCATCATGCCCCATATACTGGGGCACGGCGGATGCCATATTACTGCCGGATTATTTCAACCATAAGAATATTGTAGAATGAAAAGTATGAAACACAATTATTCTTGAGAGTGTAAAGTAACAAAGAGAAATTATTGCAGACACATTCAACACAGATTGAATGTTTTCTTATCAATTCAAGTGAAGGATCACCGAAATCTAGTTATAACCTCTTGCTTCATGAAAGTTTTATTCAGCATGTATAAATATGAAGTTAACTCCAATAGAAATCCTGCTTACCAACAGATACCGATATTTATAGGTTATAACCCCAAAATTCACATTATGCTCCCTTCCGAAAGATTTGAATATGAGATTAGTTTAATAAAGAGAACTCCTTAAATAATATTTCAAACAGGAAGAATGATTATTGAGACTCGCAAGATACTGAAAACATTTCATAACAACAATTTTCGAAACGTGAAGGTTATGTGGTGACGAATTTTGAAATTCTGCAATTTATCGACCTGTCATCCAGCATTATTACTGTCTGCACCACATTTTTCAGCCACCGTACCCCGTGCGCGATGTTGAAAGATTTAATTAATTTGAATATATCTAGAAGTTTATATGATTAATATACGATACCTTGAGTTTACACGAGTATTCAATACATTAAAGGGCACCTTTTGTTTTCTTTAAATTCTTTAAAATACGCTGTAAATACTTAAAATCTGCTAAAGACTTTTCCAACTGTTTTCGCCAAAAGAGTTTTTGTCATATTACTCATCTAATACGTATTTTAAACCGAGAATATCATTACAGCATAATTGATACAACTGTAAGAATGAATCAATATAGGAAACTACTATGAAAATCAACAAACGCGAGCGTTATTCGCAATAACCACCATGCCCCGTACCACCATCATAGCCGACTCTCCCCTAAGTTTCTTATCTAAGATACCTTCACAGGAGGAACCAATGCGCTGTTTATCACAAAAAACCAGGGTAACAAAGACCGATGTGATCCGTTCATTTTTTGTTCAGTTATCATGTTTACAGGCGGACGGGCATACAGACAGACACCATCGCCAAAACATGATTTTTGGCTTCAGAGGGTCCTTCAACGTAGAGATCCGTTGAAAATGAAAGATGTGGGATTTCAGCTGATTCTAATACTTCCTCAATCATAAATGATGAGAATGTGATAAAATATTCGATTTTCTATTATGTGCTGTACAGTGAAAAATGGAATTTTTCATTTTTCTGAGAAATTCAGAATTTCGTTATGATAATCTCATACGGCACTCAAAAAGCAACGTTTTTCTCCCTTTTACTTTTTCCCATATCATGCGTTATTTCGCGTAGAATCTTCATTTTGTTTTGATTTTTGAATTTGAAAACATGGAATTATAAAATCTCGGGAAAAAGTGTCTCAAGAATTTTTAAAATGCTCTCGCCTATTGAGTTTTCATCCAAAATAGCTGGCTAGCGAACTCATCCTTTTCTTTTCGACCAATAAACAAGTGTGTCAAAGGCCGATTTGATCCGTCCATTTGTTTGCGAGTTATCGTGTTTACAAACGTACGGACGGACATACAGTCCAACAGACAGACACCATCGCCAAAACTTGATTTGAGGCTTTGGGCGGTCTTGAAATATGGAGATCCGTTGAAAATTTGAGATGTGAAATTTCAGACAATTCTGATACTTTCTGAATCATAAATGATGAGAATGTGAGAAACAATTGTGTTTTTTGTGTTTTCTAATGAAATTTTGAAGAAGAGAACATTCCATATATGTAGCTTTCCCCATAATTATTCTTTATCCACTTTTTTACAACAATGGTCACCTGTGGTGTGTCTCAAGTTCTTAGTTCTTCGAAAAATCCGTGTTGTTTTGGAGCACGATGTTCTTGTTGAAATTGTTTCATTTCCGGTGCGTTTTTTGGCCAGTATTCAGATAATTTTCATTTATTTAGACCGATTTTCAGAAGAAATGAAGTTGTCATTGCTTACGGGCGTACGAACCATGTAAAACTTAAAGAGATTTTAATTCCTGATGATCCAGGTTGAAATGGTGAGTCCTTGGGAAATATGTAAGGATATATCTCATCTTCATCCAATACAACATGAGTCAATCGACCTCTCAGTCTCAGAAGCCTATTGGTATCTAAAGAGAGTAATAGCTTCAATAATTTACTCGATTTTGAAACATCCATTTTCTATGGAACCTTGAAGAGATCCTCAGGAGAACTTTCTTGCTGAACGTGTTCGATCATTCCTTGTAGTGCCGATTTAGGATAGGCCATCGTCTGATGCCAAAGCTGCCGTTCAAAATGCTTTTAACGAAGTTGATCCATGAATTGAAAGCAAAGCGCTGTTATTTCTCAACAGCTTTGTAAGCGACGGATATTAAGTCAAGAGCCCCTAAGGTGGTTTCTGAGCAACTAGAGGAGAATACGCGTTGATTCGTTCCTCTCTATCGAACAGCGTGGGGCCTTGTGATGCACAATCCGCAGGATTATCTACCCCGAGCATATTATGCCATACCGCTTCAATCAGCGTATGCTGAATCTTGGAAGCCCTATTTATAATATAGGTCTTCCTTCGTGGAGGATGTACTTAAATCCAATTCAGAGTGTTACCAGTGATACGGCAGCACACAGTTCGTTTCGAGGCTTTTAAGTCTCTCTTAGTCGTGCTACTCTTGTCTTGGCCTAGACAAGAGTCACACGAGTTACTGGCTAGTCGCGAAAATCTTGGCCTTGATGATGACTGGTGCTAGCCATCCCAGCGGGCCGAGCTTAGACAGGTATGGTCCGTCGCCCAGACTACTTCTACACAGTCAGGCACTCTTTTTTAGTTGTTGAGTAATTCCGCTCAAGCCATAATCACTGGCGTCCGTTTGAATGCAGAATGGTCAGTTGGAAGCAGGTAACGCTAGCCCAGGGGACGACACCAAGGCATTTTTCAGTGTCTGGAATGCCTCTCTCTGCTTGCCTCCCCAGGGAAAATAAGAAATTTTCCAAGTGAGGCGAGTAAGAAGCTCACAGATCCTTGTATAATCATTGATCAATCCCCTTTATCAGGGAGCAGCCCCTATGAAAGGTTTGACCCGCTTAACTTTCCTGGGTCCTGGGTGTCCGAGTATGGGTCGGATTTATCATAATTTACTGACAACTCATCTCTATTTACCTTGAAGCCTAAGAACTGTGATTCTGTTTGACAAAACTTACATCTGTCTGGGCTAAGCATCAGCTCTGCTTCATTTGAGCGCCCAATGGTCTTCTCCAACCAAACCAGGTGTTCTCCGAACGTGTCTGAGACGGTATTGATAGAGTCCTCTGCCCGGAATAGTGAAGGTCGTGATTGGTTTGCTCTCTTTACTGAATGGAATCTGGTAACACGCCTAATTAGGGTCTAGAGTTGAAATTTATCAAGCAAAATCCATGCGATCAAGGATTTCCACATTAAAAGGAAAAGCAATGCTCTTCCAAGTGCCGATATCCTTCTCGTTTGACAAACCAAGTGCAAATTTGATGATTAGCTCATCCACAAGCCACAATTGCTCAACTCGCAAATCGAGAACGAAACCGAACTGTTTTACAAAGTCCATGCGGAGCACGCAAGTGTCGATCGTACCAGGTATGAATTTGGAATGAATCGAGTGAAAATTCTAGCAAAGTGGCTATCTAATGTGCGGCGCCGATAACACCCTTAATGGAACTGAAAGATAATTACATTTTCTGACTGGAATGTTTCGGTGATACCCTAAGTTTTTGTTTTAAGTCTGATGGATTACATTGTTGAACATGAATTATAATATTCAGGAAAACGACAAGAAGCAAGAGACCATGTTAAGAACCTTCCCGACTTGTCGTCATTCAGTACATGGTTGTTTGTGATGTCCCGACGCATACTTTGCAATAAATCCTTTCTTCATCATAGTTGAAAAATTTGGACTGCGTTCAGATGCTTATTGCACTTTTAGAACCTACATGAATGAAAACCCAAAAGATACATAAAAGACGCCAGATTTATAGGTAATGGGTTATGTTGTTCATGAATAAAAATATCACTCTGATATCTATAAAGCACGAAGAAAGTATATATTCACACTACAGACCTCGAAGCAATATTCTTGCACCAGTCGTGGCCAACAGCCTTACGCAGAAGGCGAATTTTCTCCAATTTCAAAAAAAATTGCCTCATGAACAAAAATTTGAGTTCTCAACGTACAGGAAAGTTAGTTTCGGATCCAAGAGTTTTATCTATGAGCAATATTTACGATTTCGCAACTGAAATGTTAAAGTTTAGAACCAAGTGGTCGACTTTCCAAAAGAAAAAGGATAGGCTGGTTAAGAGAAAATCGGTGCAATCAAATAACAGGAGATCTTTGGGCAAATTGGAAAAAGTCTAATTAAACCGAAGGAAACAGATTCTCGGGAAGAAATTTGATACTTTTGATTTCGGAGAAGCATGACTTGGATGTTGAGTTAAAAGCAGTAGAATTTGAATAAGAGGGATTTTCCACTAAAAATTTGGATTTTCAACGTTGAGAGGCAAAACGAAAAAAATCGTCAGAGCTTAGAGCATACGATTCTGGTTTCGGACGAGATTCCTATGATGAAAATTATGAAATTCAGAATTGGGAAAAAAACATCCTCAAATTTCTTTTTAACGTCCAAAATTGGAGTTGAAATCTGCAACTCCTGGCAATTATATAAAAGACCGATAGTTCGGCGACAAAATTTGGACAAATACCTTGGAACATACCTTTTCATAAAAAAAGTACAGAGAAAAATTAAGTGTGAAGGAAATAGTATATTGCGCAAGAAGGGGCGAAAAGCAACGATTTCACAAGTGTGAGTTAGCTGCCCGAGCGGAGCGAGGGCAGATAGATACACACGAGTGAAATCGTTGCTTCGCTCCGAGTTGCGCATACGATTTTTCATTATATCGATAATCGAGAAGTTTATTTAAGACTCGCTGTAGCGGGTGGAAAATCGACTTTTCCACCCTAGGGTGGAAAATAAAGTTTTTCACCCTAGAGTGGAAAATAAAGTTTTTCACCCTAGGGTGGAAAATAAAGTTTTTCACCCTAGGGTGGAAAAGCCGCTTTTCCACCCGCTACAGCGGGTCGAAAAGCAACTTTTCGATTGAGGTATGATGAAAACATTTTTTTCGTCTAATAAAACACAAAACAAAGTTAGTCGAAATATCTACCAAAGTTTCGTTGTCCACCCAATACCATGACCAGGCTGGGGTCTTGCATATTCACTCTTAGGTCATCTTCTCTTGGTAATCGTTTGAGAGGTAGTTTTTTTGGTCTTTCGGGTGGACTCTCCCTACTTGTAGATGTTCCGGGTTCATTATTGTGATTCACTTGCCCTGAACCGCCCGCACCTGAGCCAACCTGACCACGTGCTGCTTCTGCAAGAATGGTAAAAGTTAATATATTAGCATCATTTGAAGGGTAAGACACAGAGTTGATGTAGAATGGTATCGACATGGTAAGGGAAATAATCGAAAGATGTAGAGTTTTTTTGGTATTCTGATCATTATTTCTATGTAAACACTTATAACGTTTTTCTCTTTGACGAAGAGCACAGGTAGGATACAAATCTCGATCTTGTACAAACGACCCGTTACATTTCCGTTCCTAGAGAAACAAGGTATGTTTCTGGATACTATATGTATTGAGTACGCTGTATGGTTATAACGCAATGGGGTAATTTGGTTTGCTATACCGTTTAATCATTGAATATTCTATTGTATCTTGAGTCACCTCTCTGAATATAATAATTTTTTTTCTCCATCGTTATCATCTGCAACGGAAACAAAAACTGTAGGTAACATCAGGATATTGTTTTGGGAGAATTTATTAATTTTTTCGAAAAAAAAAACAATATTCTTCGTCAATTTTTTTTTCGTATCTTGTAGAACTCGAATGAGTAGTAAGAAAACTTTTATATTTTGATTGAAAAGTTTACAACCCAAATAAAAACCATGCGTCTTACCAGGGAGAAAAGATAGAGTACGTTTGTAGGTTCCTGAAATCCAAACAGTTAGGTTCGATGATATTATTTCGCGTTAATATATTCTCTTATCGGTCTGAGGTAGAGAAATCCTTAAATTTATATTCAGAAAATTCGTAATCAATACCTTAGTCGTGCGTTTTTTTACACGAAGAGAACTTGTGTGTCAAATTTTACAGAACGTTGTTCGATAAACGGAGGACATTTCGTCATCTCATTGAAGTTTCATATTCAGTCATGTAAAATGAACTTTGGCTAAAGGGACAGGTCACGGAAAAGGCCGTTTTTGAAAGAAAACCATAAAACTTTTTTTTCGGAAATCACTAGAAGAGTATTTAAAAAGCTCAACCTAAATCGCGGGATCGTTCAAGGGCGGGTTTTTGAGAAAACTCAAAAAGACGTTGGATTGTATGTATCTCGGAAAAGGTGGGTTTTCGGGGAAATTCGTAAGAACAGTTGGCGCTGAAGTACCAAAGGCCGCAAAAAAAGAAGTCAAGAATAGTATGTAAATTTCATCGATATTGTCAAATAACTGTTTGGTTTTGTAATAAAATACAAAATGGCATGGACGGAAAATTTTTTTTTCACGAATCCAAGATTCTATGAACTAATAAACACACGTATTTTCCATGTTCCACGCTCAACAACAATTACTAGCACATTTTTATACATCTCGTTTGATATATAATTATAAGAACCATGAAGCAGACGATCTTGTTTCAGAAAAGCTAAACATCAGCATTTCAAACGAGAGGACGTTCAAAGTGCAAAGGAAGCTGCTAGTTATCACAAGGAAAGTGCGCCAGCTCATTGTTCGTATCGAGGTGGGAATCTTCGATATTGACACGATGACTAATGATCCATATGCTGTTATAGAATGCCTTCAAGATTAAAGATATTACTTTAATTATACTCACCTATAGAATTGAGGACAACGGCAAAGAATAATATAGGAGTATAAAAGTTCTTCATTCTTCCAAAGAACAGAGGAAGCTTATCATTATACTGATGGGAAGTTTTGCTCACTATACAGCACTAACTCGTTTCTCGGCACCTGATTACGTTATTTGTTATCTTGCTTTATTCAAGCGATAAGCTTGTCCTTCTGAGATACTCATACTTAATTAGACGGCTTCAAGGAAAAATTCTATTTACGCTATTCGTTCGAACTGCTTCTTCTTTCTTGTTTTAAAAATTTTTGATTGTTCGAAGGTCATTCTTAACAGCAGCAGGTGTGGAAAATCTACTGTTCAGCACAATTATCAATCAGTTCTCCATTTCTCGCAAGTGTATTATTGTTCGACTTTCGAATTCAGATCCCATGGAAACCAAATTAAATATTTTGATCATTCTTTCTTGCATGATAAATTCTTGAAGCAAGTTCTGTCAGATCTTCACACATTTTTGTTCTGCCCCATTGAATCCCATATTATCAATTTTTTAAATTTTCAGTTAGGTTTACATCCATCAACCTTGAAAGCCTAAGGATAATCAACATCTTTTACCATCAAGTTCCCGATTTGTGTCTTTTCATATTGAATTTTTCATCTCTATTCGGTTTCTCCCAGTAAAGGAAATGTGCTTCGACATTTCCTTTGGCCATATGTCCTGTAAAACGTGTAGAATTGGTCAAGGAGTCTCGGACGGGTACCAAAACTATGTATCTTTTTGGAGAATTTCGATAGAAGAGCCTCAAATCTTCAACACTAAATTGAAACGAGTTTTGCTATTCTCAATGATAGTCTAGGAAGAATAGTTTTGCATTTACTTTACAAAATTTGGATGAAAAGCCGAACCTTGTTCACGAGGAGTTTTGTAAAATTTTTAAATGCTTCTAATTCGGTTGAAAAAGATACGTATAAGTTCTTGAAGTAATAATCTTGGAGGTGAATCTTGAAAGAAATGAATTTTCAAGAAAGAAGTTGAATTAATAACCAAATTTTCGAGAAGTAGAAACACTGATGGAAAACACAACATTCCAAATAATTTTTACATTCTCATCAGAGAAGGTATTAGATTTGTGTGAAATTGGACCCCCCCCCCCCCCCCCCCCTCGTTCCATGTGATCCTGGCTTTAGGCGCCTG